>CAJHQP010004860.1:0-51007 GCA_905132765.1 Moricandia arvensis | reverse complement strand
GAACACTTTTACGATTCTTATTCGTGATTAGTGTTTTACGGTAGGTTGGTGTTTTTCTCCAAAATGATGTCCATAAACCACTAAGATAGATATTTTAGAAAAAAAAATGTTTCACAAAAATAGATTTTTTGTGTGTTTCTATGAAAAAATGTAAATTTTAATAAAATTAATTGACTTTATTGAGTCATTATTGATTAAAAATTATTGAAAACTGAAAATTACTAAAAACGATATATTATTATAGCGATTTAATGTGTTTTCTTAATTTGTTTGAAAACACACAAAAAATCTCTCTGAATGAAACCGCGGGAGTAGTATATATCTACCCTACTTGAGTTAGTGAATTATCTTTGGGATCCGTGTAAATAATTAAAATAAAAATATTTTTATAGCTTTAGTTAAAAACTTTTTTAATAATATAAATTTTATAAAAACAAATACATATTTTAAAAATATAAATAATTTTAATTGTATGTTTATATATTTTATAATAACTACACTTAGATTTAAACAACTATTATATTTTTTGTAACCAAAAAAATTATAAATAAATTTTGCAAATTGGCATATATCTGCGGTTTTCAATGACCCACATCCCTTACAAATCTAAAGTAGGATTGGGCAAAATATTTATAAATTTTGATTCGATTTGTTATTCATTTTGATTTAAACAAAAGAAAATCCAAATGTTTGTGTTCTAAAAAAACAAAACAAATACTAATATACATTATTTGTAAGAAACGAAGCAAATAACAAATACTAATATTCTTAAGAACAAATATCTTATCTGATCCATTATATGCATATATAGTTATATACATCTATCTTATTAAAACTGAAGTATAAAATAGAACTAACCTTATTTTCAACAGATTTATAAAATATCTTCTTTCCTTATTTTTACTCATTTCAACTAATTTATTATTTTTTTCCAAATATTTTGATCGTATTTATTATAGAAATATCAAACATAATTTACCTATTTTAGTGTTTTTATTATATCTTCTACATTACTTTCTGACACTTATTAACTATTTCATTAATTCTTTTCACCATAATAATTCAACATATTTATTTTACGTGTTAACAATAATAGTTGTTTAGGTATACGTTCGGGTACGGATTGGTTCTTTCGGTATCGAGTTTTCTCGGGTTTGAAATTAGACTTTGTTCGAGTATTATAAAATATTGGGTGGGATTCGAGTCGGATCCTTCCAGGTCCGGCTGAATTCGTTTATGATGTATAAGAACATAAAAATGAAAAAAACTTATATGTTTAAAAATGTCATTAAACAATTTATAAAAAAATAAAATCCAATGTTCGCGCGGACGCACCGTCAAACTCTAGTATATATTAAATAATTATGTATATATAATATGTAAATATTATATTTTATATAAGTTTTAATACTACTATTTATTAACTATATTCTTTTTGTTATTAAAAAGTTAAAAATAAATAATTTTTATTTCCTAGTAAAAGATTTTACATTATCTTTGAATTTTATGTTTATTTTTTAAATTTTCTATTATTTGTACGTGTCAAATTAGATAACCAGCTAAAATATAAAATCTTCCGGATACTCGAGATGCATAATATCTATATAGCTATGAGTCAAATCGGATTGGATAATTGATTATTCAGACGAAACGGACCACAAATACCTTCAAAAATCTGGATATTTGATTTGTGCCCACCTTTATCTAATATCTATATTTTGCATCTAAAATATACAACTGCATCTGCTCCACATAAAAAAACTTTGAAACGTATCCGCCCGAGATATTTTTTTGTCATCAACATAAATATACTCTATTAAGACTCTACTAACTAAAATAGGGACTCCATGTCTATATAGACAAAATAAATAGTCTATATTCCCATAGATTGATTACATTGGGAAGCTACATGGATTTGTGGGATTCTTGTGAGAACTCATACTTGAATGGTCGGAACATTAAAAAAATACACGGTTCACTATATTCTCCTCTGATCCACATCTATCATAGTTTGTATCACATTTGATCTCTCGAGTATTGAGATTTCTTCTAACCGAAAGAAAATATGAAATAATTTGGTAAAGGAAATGTTTCAACTTTGGAGAGTATTTAATTGTCCAAGATGAGCTTGCAGAGCCTTTGTGTCTGGACCAAAACCTGGTGCTTGACGTGCTCTATTTGTAAAATGCCATCAATCTTTATATGTGGTTTGTATCTGGCTCAATGGAATCTCTCGATGAGATTCACATCGCGTTTTTTTTCATCTGGTTTCATTCATAACATTGAAGGATACAAAGGTGAAATACAAAGCCGGCGGAACATAAAGAACATCCCCGGAAGCTAAATCCACATCGCTCCATTCAACAAAGGACTTTATTACTTGCATATTTCATGAACGTTTTAAGGTTGATGCGCTAATCTACAGTAAGTGCATGGTCAAAATGATTTGATTTATTATTTACTGATTTCAGACGATTGATTGGATTTCAAGAATAATTCCAAACAGATATAAATGATTTAGTTCCCACTTCTTGATTAGTCATTTACTAACCAAAAATATGCATTAAATTGTGAATGAACTACATTTTTATTCATTTTCTATCTTATTATGGTATTAATTATTATTTTAATTTACTGTTCATAAGTTGCTTTAATTTTATATGATAGATTATTATTACATTTCAGGTTTTCATTAATTGGACTTTTAAATTAGTTAGAGAACAATAAATAATTTTGTTAATGCATAAAATAAAAGATGCTAACATTTGTATAATCATTATATATCACTACAAGAAAACTAAGCATTTACTAGGAAACTTTACTAGGAAAATAGTTCCTCGTAAAATTACTACCAGTTTACTTCGAATTTACGAGGAAACCATGTTTCCTCGTAAGGTTCTCGTATACTTACGAGAAAACAGTTTCCTCGTAAAGTCATAGTAACATTACTAGGACTTTACGAGGAAAAAACGCGGGCATAGCTATTTCCTAGTAAAGCAGTTTCCTCGTAAAGTCCTAGTAATTGCTTACTACGAAATTAAGAGGAACGAGTTTTGTTACTACGAAATTAAGAGGAACTAGATAGAAAATATCGAATTTAAATTTTGTACCTACTTTTCCTAGCAATTTCCTAGTAAATGCTCAGATTTGAAAATTTCTATAAATACCACAATTGTGATTCATTTGAAACACACAAAAAAATAATCAGCTATAAGCTTGATCAAACACAAAAAAAATGTCTGGCCCGGGAAATATTTTCGAGTTGCGGAAGTGGATGTATTCACACAGAGATAGTAACGGGAGGGTGACGACAGAATATCTCGAAGGGTTGGAGACGTTTATGCATCAAGCAGATTCTACACCACTCACACAGGAAAGTGGTAAGATGTTTTGTCCTTGTCGGAAATGCTGCAATACAAAATTAGGCCCTCGTGAAAGTGTTTTGAAGCATTTAATAAATAGAGGGTTCATGCCTTATTATTATATTTGGTATCAACATGGAGAAGATGCTAGTTGTAGGAATAATGAAGCTAGCAGTAGTAGGAATTTGCAAGTTGAACCGGTAGATCATTTGCGTAATGAAACTAGTTATTATCACCAGGAGGAACAAATGGTAGATTGTGATAGGGTTCATGATATGGTAGGTGATGCATTTGTAACTCATGATGATGATGAAGTTGAAGAACCTAACTTAGATTCAAAAAAGTTTTATGAAATGTTAGAAGCTGCGAATGAGCCAATTTACAGTGGTTGTAAAGAAGGTCTGTCTAAATTGTCGTTGGCTGCTAGAATGATGAGTATTAAAACCGATCACAATCTACCTGAAAAATGTATGGATGCATGGGCAGACTTGTTTAAAGAGTATTTGCCAGAAGACAATGTGTCTGCTGAATCTTATTATGAGATTCAGAAATTGGTATATAGTCTTGGGTTGCCCTCGGAGACGATTGACGTTTGCATCGACAACTGCATGATTTACTGGGGAGATGATGAGAAGTTAGAAGAATGTCGATTTTGTAAGAAACCACTATTCAAACCGCAAGGTCGAGGGCGTATTAGGGTGCCGTACCAAAGGATGTGGTACCTACCAATCACAGACAGATTGAAAAGATTGTACCAATCTGAGGAGACTGCTGGAGGGATGAGATGGCACGCCGAGCATACTCAGACGGATGGAGAGATGACTCATCCATCAGATGCAAGAGCTTGGAAACATTTTAACAATGTACATCCACATTTCGCTAGCAATAGCCGGAATGTGTATCTAGGATTATGCACTGATGGATTTAGTCCATTTGGAATGTCTGGGAGACAATATTCATTGTGGCCGGTCTTTCTTACACCGTATAACCTGCCACCGGAGATGTGCATGCGACGAGAGTTTCTATTCATGACCATATTAATACCTGGTCCAAAACATCCAAAAAGATCTCTCGACGTTTTTCTACAACCACTGATAAAAGAGTTGAAAGATTTGTGGTTCCATTTTGCATTTTCTAGTAACTGCCTCTCAGAATCCTCTAAAGGTAGTAGTTAGGTTAGTGTTTAGTTTAGAGAATTTAGATTAGGTGGTTAGTTTAGGGAATTTAGATTAGGTGGATAGTTTAGGGAATTTAGATTAGGTTGATTTACTTTTTTAACTGTTTTTTTAATGATACGGGAAATTAATGTTTTATTTTTTTATTTAGATGCCTAGAGCGGACAAGATTGCTAGGGCTGCTGGTAAGAGGACGTCGTCTCTTGATCAGTCATCTGATCGGTCTCCTGATCATCGGGGGATTCACTACGGAGATATATTTGGGCGTCGGGATACTCCGGGTTCATCTTCGTCAGCTCCCGGTCCATCTTCGATTCCGGATCATCCCGAGTCTCAGGGAGATCCTCCACCACCACCTCCTCCTCATCCTCCACCGGTCGGGGTTCATCCCGATTTGCAGGTGCCGCCGAACGCACCCTTTGCGGTGTATACGGTGGAGGATATTTTGGCCCTTCCAGGCAGAGAAGGGCTGCTAGAGTTAGATCCTATCCGACGGGACGGGAAAAACGTATTATGATATGTTTTAATTTTTAAAATTTTTTTTTAAATTTTTTTTTAATTAACAAAATATTTATAAATTAATCTAATTAATGATTTATTTTGTGTTTTTCCAGGTTTAATGTTGACAATCGTGTCGGAAGTAGCGTCACAGACTGTATCAAGGGATACTTTCCCGATGCAGCTCCAAACTGGAAGAAGACGGCGAGCCACACAAAAAAGACGTGGTCCAAAATGTTCGCTGTAAGTTTAATTAATGATCAACTTAATTTATTTTCATTATTTAAAACTGTTAATATTATTGAACTAATCCGTCTCTTTTTTTTTCTTGTTAATTACAGCAAAGGTATCGTTGGTCTTTTGGGATTCACCAGCTGGTGAAGACAGAGTTTGAGGCCAAGGCTAAAACACGATTGCTCGACACGGTCTACAACTCGAAGGGCGACTATCAGGTATAGATTTATAAATTATAATATATATATAGTTTTAAAATTATTATTGACTTTAATTCTAATTAATTATTTTAAATTAGGTGGATGGTTACGAGGCCGGGAAACCCGATTGCCTCACAACCGAGGTGTGGGATGGCCTCATTGCCTATTGGGGGTTGCCGGACTCGGTCAGAACCTCCAGCACAAACTCCGACAACCGCATGACTAGAGACGAGTATGGCAACACGAAGATGCTGCACAGCACGGGTCGAAAACCTCACGCGGGAGTTCGTCTAGACATGGTAAGATGATTTTTAATAACTATTTTTTTAAATTTGAATATTCCAAATTTTTAATTTAATTTTCAAATTTTCTTTTAGGCTAAAGAGACTGGAGTTCTTCCATCTCTGAAAGACCTTTACGAGAGGACCCACCGGAACAAGGCTGGGCAGTTTGTAGATCCTGCTTCGGAGCAGATCTACAACGATTTTGTTGCCCGAATTGACGAACGCCAGACTCAGCTGACTCAGCAGACTGGGACTCCAGTCGTATTATCCACTCTTGAAGTGGATAAGATTTACGAGGAGGTAAATAATTTGTTTTACTATTAATTTTTATTATTTATTTAAATTTTTTTAAATGTTATTAATATTTTTATTTACAGGTCGCCCCTAGGAAAAAGGGGCGTATCGTCGGGATTGGCTCGATTAACGATGTCCCTGCAGTGACATCGTCTTATGCTCAGCAGCAGCATGATGCCAATGCTCAGCTGCGCTCGGAGTTGCAGACGATGCAGTCTCATGTGGCTTCGCTCACCGAGCAGATGGCTTCTCTCAACGATGTCCTCGAATATATGGCGGGTGGAAACCAGCAATTGGCGGAGATATTGCGTCAGAGACGGGAACGCGAGGGGATTCCAAACCAACATCATCCACCGTCACAGTCACAGCCGTCAACCAAATTAGGAGAGGAGCATGATTTAGCGAGCCAGGAGTTCGTTCGGCAATTTCACGAACATAATCCGTATCCGTAGTTTTTTTTAATTTAATTGTATATTCTGAATTTTAAAACTTAATTGTATATTATTTAACTATTTATAAAATATTTTGTTTTTTATTTATAATTTGATTTTTTTTTAAAAAAATAAATTATTTATATTTATAATTAATATATTTTATTAGGGAAAAATAAGTCCAAGCAAAATCCTAGTAAATGTTCCAAGTAATATCCTCGTAAGCTGTTCTAGTAAACTCCTCGTAAAGTTTACTACAAACTTACGAGGAAGAACTTACTACGGTTTTACTAGGAAAATTACGACGACCTTACGAGGAAAAGGTTACCACGTCTTTACGAGGAAAGCCTTCCTCGTAAACTTTACTAGGACCTTACGAGGAAAATAGGCTTTACGACGAACGTGTTTCGACGAAACGCGTTTCCTCGTTATTTCCTAGTAACTGTCCCTTTACTAGGAAATAACGAGGAAAACCCGTCCTAGTAAAAGACGAGTTTTCTTGTAGTGTATGTAAACAGGAAATCACCTTTAAATATTTGAGCTGTATAAAAGAACTATTTCAAAATATTTTTAAAATGGAAATGTAATATTGAAAAATATTTCTTCCTTTTCATATTTAAAATGAGAAAATTATTTAAATAAAAGGACTAATAGGGATGGTTTGAGTAGGCGTTCAAGTTCTTGAGTTATGGTGTTATCAATTTTCTTGTTTTTGTTGTTTGTAAATCTACAGTCTCATATCCCTTATATATTATTTGTGCATTGTAAAAATTTAGGTATGACACATGTCATTATTAAAATGCTTCTCAAAGTCCTAGAAAAATATGTTGGTACATCTAAAAATATATTATACTTCTCATTAAACTAACCATAAAATTAATTAATAGTGTACAATTAATGTTTCTCATTCTCTCCATAAATAAAAACTACATAATTACCTATTATGACTAATATATATATAAAGAGGGGGGTGCCTTCGGAACGCGGACACAAATGGTGCATGGCTGTCGTCAGCTCGTGCCGTAAGGTGTTGGGTTAAGTTCCGCAACGAGCGCAACCCTCGTATTAGTTGCCACCGTTGAGTTTAGAACCTGAACAGACTTGCCGGTGATAAGCCGGAGGAAGGTGAGGATGACGTCATTATATATATGATAACTAATAATTTTAATAATAATGATTTGGTAATAATTTGTATACCATCCACCATTTTTAAAATATTTATATTACTAGAATAAATTAAATAATCACTTAACCATATAAGAAAAAATATTCTTTTGTATATGTTATATACTAAATTTTTAAAAACTGTTAAAAGTCTCACATCAAAAATATATGATCAATAGTTTAATTTATTTTATTATAACAAGATACAAATAATCATAAAACCATATGTGTAAACAAGTGCCATTTAATAGATTATATATATATATATATAAGCAATAGTCAATATTAAAATATCCTATATATCTATATTAATATCATTTAAATTTAATTATATATTATATAAAATATATAAAATCGATTGTTTAGATTTACTTACCATAAAATGCTTGTAAATAAAAAACAATAGTGATTATTTTTGATTTATGTGATTACGCCAATTTAATTATATACTTAATTTTGATTTTTCAATTATTATTATATATTCATTATTTTATTATTTTGCATTATGTAAAAAAGTAAAATAAATAATAATACGTAGAAATAAGTTGCCTATATAATATAATGTTTATTCTGTGCAAGGTGCATGTCTTAAACTAGTAGCTGATAAAAAAGATCAATGTAGATGGTCTAAGTATGAGTTCAAATTATTGACATATGGTTGTCATTTTCTTTTTATATTCTTAAAACTACAATCTCTTATATAGCCGGAAAACTATATAAGTGTCTTGCTTATTGAATAAAAGTCCTGTGCGTTTTCTTTTTATATTTCTAAATTACAATCTCTTATGTTTTCTTTTAAACCAGGAAGAAAACATTGTATTCAGAAAAGATTCAACACAATTATCAATCTATCATTACCTTCTTGTTTTTTTGGGAGAAAGCAATCTATCATTACCATATAGGTTGAAGTAGACTAGGGGAGTTACCCGAAAACCAACGAACCGAAATAAATGAGACCAAAACAAACAGGTGTTCACGAATATCTAAATGATTTCTATTTTCTTATATTTGATGAAATAAGAACTGAGGTCCAAAAATCTGAAATACAATTTATATATTTAAAAGATATTAATTATATAATTCAAAAATAACAAATACGTAAAATTATTATTTATAAATTGAACATTTATATTCGAAAATATCTTATAATAATTAAATATTAATTTTCTGAATTATCTAAATAACCATCATTTTTATAAACATGAACAATCAAATTATCCGATATTTTATCTAAACAGTTTGAACTATCCAATATTTTTTCCAAAATTATACGAAAACCTGAACCAAATTGGAACATTTAATTTTTTCTTAGATATTATTGAGTTCTCCGTATTGTTATCCAAACCAACTGTAAATAATAAACAAACAAAACAGTTTAATAATATCTAAACAATTTCTATACCTCTATCCAAAAACCAAAAAAAAACTGAAAAAAAATCGAAAACCGAATGCCCTAAAGAAACTTCTCTCTTTAACAAAAAATCCTGAAAGAAACTTTGCACTGATGTAATTCAAGAAAAAAAGACGTGAATCAGTTTATTGTACAGTAAGAACATAGTAAACTGTTCCAAAAGGTCGTATCCGGCGATAATTTTTCGACAAAACATTGACTAACAACGAGCTAAGCTAAGTTTCACAGTCCAATTAGTTTGTTGATAATCTTGTAACCAAATGAAATGTGAATTATAAATGTTCTGTTCACGTTTAATTCTCTTATACTGAAAAGCCTTTGGCCTCATTTGAGTAATTCTTGTCACTGCAGCGTGGTGTCACACTGATACCGTCGCCCACTTCCGCCATGTATAATGGTCCTTCAGAGAAAGGATTTTTGTCTTTCATCCACATGTTGTGTCTCGTTATGTACAAGTATTAATTGGGTTAGTTCAGTTTCAGACCCAAAAAACATATATGACGACTTGGTGGTTAGGTATGGGCCCCAATACAAATGGTCCAGTTGTTTACCTATATTATTTCTTCTAATTCTTAATACCAACGTAAATTGGATATTGATCATCCTAATAGCACTTTGATGGTTGACCGTAACTTCAATAAATAAGTTGTAAATTTTGGTTGATGTGAAAACATTTATACCATCCTACAAAACATCTTTTTGTATAAATAAAACCGAATTTATCCTTAAAACAAAAAAGTATCATTGCATCTCGTGAATATGCAATAAACTAAAAGGAGCTTATACATCTAAAACTCCAAAAGAAAGTCAATGCATGCTTTTTGGAATGCTACGTACAGCTGACGTAATACCGGACTCTATCACAATCAAACCTCAACTTTCTTCCTCCATTGTATTTTTTTGTGTGTCTTAACCAAGGCATGCATGAATCTTTTTTTTTGTTAAAAGAGATTTACGTATTGAGAAGAAGAGATATATGCTTTTGAACCCCAGAAGTTTTTGCACTTCTCCATGCCAGGTGAGAATAAATCGTATGAGTTTCCCTTTTCATACATACAAACAACAATGAAAAACCATGTTTGATTTATCTATTAGGTTTCTTTAATTTCAATTTTGAATATCCCTTTTAATGATAAACATTGTACTTTGTGAGTTATGTCACGTGTCATCGTATATGCTTTATAAATCTTTGAGAAAATATGGCAGTCCATCTAAACATATATTATTTCATTAAATTATATATGATAATTAATAATTTTAAATAACAAAACTTTAATAACAATTTTTTATATACTCTAAATTTTTTATTTAAAACAAATTAAATAATCACATTAACTATTATAATAAATTTTAGATTTTTTTCATATGCTATACTTTGAATTTTTAAACGACTATAAATCACTAAATTGTTAAGAGTTCCACACTGAAAATTTTGTGACAATGGTTTGAAACTTTATTATAACAATATACAAATAATCATAAAACTATATAAGTACAAAATCTCATTTTGTTTTTCACATTAAAATGATATAAATTATTAATATCATAACTATAACCTTATAAAAATATAGATTTTAGTTTTGAAATTTAAAAAGATATGTATCATACTTGAATTGATAAAATATAAATATTTTACCATTTTATTTGATAAAATCATGAAAATATATTTTACATATCTTTCTTATTATTAATTTCAATTTTATTTATTTAATAAATATTTTATATAATCTATATTTCCACGCAGGCGCAAATTATTACCTTGTACATATTTAACGCTATAAATATCATTGAAATAGAAACACCTAATATGTACTTAATGTGAACTAAAGTAGCAGTAGCTTTAATGAATTTCTTTCCAAATTTCAAAAATTAAATTAATTAGTATTACAATGACTTATGGCATAACTATGTTCTTAGTAATTTTTCCTAAGAGCACAATTGGAAAATTTAATATAGAGTTTAACGAGTGGGTCAAAATTTCGGTTCTTTTGGATATAATCAAAACCCAAATCTGAAAAGTGCACAACGAGTTGATATGAAATTTTAAATACAGAGTGACTAATCTCCCTAGATCTAATACTTAATATCACAATTCGTATCAAATCAAGAGATACTTGAATGCTCATGCATATATTACATCTCTCCACGAGAAGATTTTTTCACTTGATCATTGAATTTCTGTTTAGCGAATGCTGAAGAAAATCGTTGAAGTTTTATATCATGATGATGATGCCTAATTGAAATTTAAAATCCCAATGATATTTTTATATTATTATAAAAAGATAGTCTAAATTGATGGTTAAGTTCTAGTGTTTTATTGTTTTGTCGGCCATTAATTAGTTAAGGATTAAATTCAAGTTTTCTAGTATTAGAAAATGGTAAAATGTGAAAATGATAGAATAACCTAATTTATAAACTCTGATATATGTAGATTTATAGAAATTAATCTCTTTAATGTTTATTAACTCTTATAAAGGATTAGTTTTAGCGCCAAAAATGATTAGTTTTATAAACTGTTATAAATTCTTTTATAAATGATTAATAATTTTTATTATTTATAATTCGTAAATTTTAATACAATTTTTATTTACTTTTATAAAACCTGTAATAATGTTAGTTTTGTAATATTATAAAATGGTAAATAATTATTATAAACTTTTAAATGATTATAATTTTAATAAATGATTTAGAAATTTTTATAATCTTTTAGTATAAAAGTTACTAAGTTCTGGTGTAATGAAAGTTTTATTAAACCCTTATAAAACTTTATAAACCTTGTAATAATGTTTTAAATTTTATATTTTGTGATTATTTAAAAAAAAACTCTATTTAAAAAAAATTATAGTTATTTTATTTTAAGTATGATGTTAATTTTTGTTAATAATTTGGCTTAACTAAGATGATGATTGTTTTTTTGGATTTTTATTCTAAACCATTTTCATCCAATCAAGTTTTGGTATTTTAGTTTTTTTTTTGTTTTTGTAAAATATCTTTTTGATTTGCCATAAAGTTTTTTAACACCTTAGATTCCCTAAAATTTAGGGAAATTTACTTTTTCAAATTTTCAACCAATTTGTGAAGACAAGCCAAAATAACCTTTTGTGGGGTTTCTAATAAATTTTTTTTTTTTTGTAGAAAGCACTATATTTTTAATTAATTAATACTTAAAATGATATTTTTCATAAATATTAAATTCCCATACAAATTTTGTAGATAAGATATCATTTAACATTAATGTACAATAATTTATTTGTGTTTCGTATTTGTAAATAAAGTTTTCAGAAAATCTGTAACGTAAATTTTAGAAAATTTATTTTTAATATTAGTTATTTTAAGAAATTATTTATTAGTTTATAAATAAAATTATTAAAATAATTTGTAATAATTATTAGACAATCTAAAAATTAACTAAAGATTATAAACTTAAAATGTTGTATAACAAAATATATCATATTAATTTTAAAAATTCATTCAAGTTTTAAGAAATAAAATTATTATATATAAAAATTTATAAATCGTTTCAAAATTTTTTAATATTTTTAATTTTGTAAATTTAATGTATATATATATATATATATTATTTATATAACTAATTTTAAAACAAAGTGATGAATTCTTATTTTTAATAACTGTCACAATAATTTGAAAAAATTTTAATAGTAATTTTCTATTATTTTATTGTATTTTAAAATAAATTATTGGTTAATTTTTTGGAAAACTAATACAAAAATTCCAAAAATAATAAATATAAAACTAAAATTAAAATCAAAAAGATGAAAGTCGAAAACAAAAATCTAAAAAAACTTAAACCAAAAACCAAAATCTAAAACTAAAATTTTAAAACCAGAAAATTAATTAAAATCTAATACAAACAATCACCACCTAATCATATCATCTAGTAGTATTATAGTATTTATTATAATAAATTATATTGAATTATGAGCGGTATCGTTAGTCTACTATAATATAAATTAAAAATATTATTGTTATAAAAAGCTGATAAATTTAAACAAAACGTAAATCATAAACCTTTGGAACCTTTTAAGAAGCACAATTAATTTTATGACTGGTATGAAATATTATTTTATTTTTACTTTCATATTTCTGTAGAGAAACAAAATCTTTCTCACGTAATATCAGATATCAATATATACTAAAAGCTTATACAATTTTATATTTAAAATTTTAATCATCTAAACTTGTAATCTATAAATCATTTAATTTTTAATTATAAAGATATATGGATAAAAAATTTCCTCATTTTCATATCCAATTAATTTATCACTGTCATTGTACTTTCGATTATATATTATAAGTATATTAATTTAGTACAAAGTACCGATGAACCTTTCCATATTAATGTAAATGTCTGTTAATAGAAAAAATGATATAAAATTAGGTGTTTTCTCTGCACTATTTGTACTAGTGAAAATTTTAAATTTAAAGTATATTTGAAAACAAGTTTTATTAAATATTTGAAATTTTATTATATTTTAATATAAACTTTGATTTAATTAACATAAATTTATGAAAATTATTTGATTTATTATTTGATTATAGCTTAAGAATCACATTTATATATTTAAAACTATAATTATAGATTGATTTTTATTTATTTTATTTTGGTTAAGATATATTAAATTAGCTTTGTAATAATGTTTTTAAGAAAATTAAATAAAAAATTGGGAAAATTTTTTTTGGACCTAAAAACGTCTTACACCTCTTTAGGAATAAACCCAACCATATAATTGCACCATTAGCCCTTGTTCCTCAAATTTCCCTTTTTGTCCTTTCAAATGCAATGGAAATGTAATTTAAAATAAATTATAGTATATTAATGTTATACATTAAATCACTAACCAAAATTAAAATTAACCCATAAGATAGTGGAAAACAATATATTTACAATTTTATTTGCAAATTTCTCTTTTTTATTTGTTTTGGTTAACAAATTTGATTTTTTGTTAAAAGTTTTCTACAAATTCAAAAAATCATTTAAAAATAACTATAGTATATTTAAATGTTATATATTACATAAAATAATTTAATTTTTAAAATAAACCCATATGATATTGGGAAATTTTTTCTTACAAATTCGATTTGCAAATTCGATTTTTTTTGATTTTTTGGTAACAAACTCAATTTTTAGTTAAAATTTCTTAAAATCCGAAAAACGGCAATTATAAAATCAAAAAAGCAGTTTTTTAAAGTAATTATAGTACATTAATGTTATACTTAAATGTATCCAATAAAAATTAAAAAAAACATAAGATATGAAAAAATATTTTGAAAATTCGATTTGCAAATCGTTTTTTTTTTTTTAAAAAAATTTAGTTACAAATTCTTTTTTTGGGAATTTTTTATAAATGCAAAAATGCATATTATTAAATTTAAAAATACAATATAAATTTCAAAATGCAATTTAAAATATATTATAGTATTATTCCAAATTTTTATACATTTAATTTACAAATTAATATTCAATAAACACATAAGATAGGGGACAAAAATTTACCAAATTCGATTTGCAGATTTTCTTTTTGATTTTTTTTGTTAACAAATTCATTTTTTCATATATGTAAACAAAATATTTCATATTTTCGCAAGTCTGTTCATGGTTATCCGTAGAATACATATTTTACTTATGTGTAGAAACAAGACAAACAATTTTTGACATCTATTTATATATAGATTAAATTTTTGTGTCGTTTGTAGATTGCTTATTCTTACAAACGTTTAGTTGTGATAAGTTAAGGCATAATGTGCATTCCAAAAAATATTAGATAATTGGGTTTAGGGTAGATTATTTATTCTGATTCTGAGTAGATTCATTAACAAAACTCGATTTTGATTTCCAACTAAACCATTTTACATAAAATGTAAAATCTCTATCCGTAGAATGAAATTTGAAAATTTTTATTAAGCATTTTTAAACCCAAAAATACCTATACATTTTTTTTTTGATGAAAATGTGAAATTTCATTATCAAATAAAGAGATCATTTACAAGGCTAGAAAACTAAAAAAGAATTTAGAACTTAGAAGAAAACGGACTCAGAAATATTAATTCCGAAATTTGCGAACCAGCGCTGCATCAATCCTGCATATCGATGAGAAGAGGGATACCGGAGTGATGTTATCCTTTTTCTCACGCATTTTATCTATGATCCTCACCACCTTGGTCAATAGTTTCGAAGCGCAGTCGATGCCTCCCTCTCATTTCTTTCCCTCCATAGGTAGTAGTATGGAAGTCTGGTAAGCCATCTTAGTAGAATACGGTCCACACCGGCTGACAGGTTGTTTATTAACTTCAAGTACTGTAGAGGGATCATCCATCCGGTTTATTTGTTTCCACTCAATTATGAGCCAACCGATACTAGAACAGTATATGGTAAGGCAAGCGAAGAAGAGATGATCACGAGTCTCTTCCTATACATTGATATAAGTATTTCTTCAATAGTTCCTATTTTTCATTTAAAAAATTTTTGGTTTTGTAAAAATATATTTATTTGATTTAATTTTTGGTAAACAAAAAGGGCACTAAAAGCAAAATGTAGAAAAATTGGTTTTATCTCATAAGGATAATATATGTGTTTTAGTCTAAAAACTATTTCCCGTAATTTTAGTTTTTTTTTTTAAAAAGATTGTATAAAAAATTTTGAATCTTTTAAATTAATTATAAAATAGTATAGTTGTGAAAATAGACTTAAATAATTTTTGAAAATTTAAAATATTTATATTTTTTTAATTATATTGTTTAATGTTACATCCTGAATAAATTTATTTTATAATAACATATGAGTTATTAACATATTTTAAAACGTTTACCAAAAATAAAATTTACACATTAAAGGAAAGTGTTATATGTCACATTTAGGTATAAACAATGTCATTATTTCTAATATGACATTCCAATTTTTTTTTTTTGAAAGTGATTATAAAAAAGAAAAGTGTAAAATTATTTTACAAATAATATCTAGGAGATTTCCAAAGAAGCAAGGAGTGACTCACGGTGGATTAACCACAAAAATATTTGTTCTTACTACACAAATCTCGTTTTTATATGTAGGTAAACCAATATTTATTTTAATTGGATTATATACATAAACGAATAAAAGAGGAAAGTGAAAAGTAACAAAGGGAAGAAAAGGGAAGGAAAGGTGACAGAAAAGGTCGCCAAAAAAAATATAAAAGGAAATAAAAAGAGAATATAAGACTTTTTTGGTTTATACATTTTATTAAACAATTTACAACTATCTTAAAGCAATAAAATGTTGCTAGTTAATTATACGTCGTAACATTGTTCACTGTATAAATTATATTCGTTAATATGTCATCGTATATATGATGTGTATCATAATTACGAATTTACATTAGTGTTTATACTATTATATGTGACTGATGGTCAATTTAATGTATTTTTAACGTGTCATTGGTTTTATTACAATATTTTATTTAGAACGTGCTTCATATTATAAAATATGATAATTAATAATTAATTGGAGGCTTGCTGTTGTTATAGTTTATTATAATCTTCAAATTCTAATCCAAAAAGCTAACTAAGATTTATAATAACATTAAAAGTACCTCTCCTTTTATTACATGTTTGCACTAGAGTTAGTTTTGAAAATATAATTCCCTTTAATTTATTTTTCAAAAATGTATATGTTTGAAATCATGTACGTTTTCACTACCATGCATAAACATTAGGTTACTTTTATGTATATAAATCTTAAGTTAGTTTGTAGATTTGAGTTATAAAAAAAACTCAAAAATAATTTTACTTAATTAATGACAAAATACATAAAACATATCATTATAACATATGTAATTGTTATATTATATATATACGATGGCAATAATATACGGTAATATATTATTACAGTTGAACAATGTTACGACGTATATTAACTATGCAACACTTTTTGCTTTAAGATAGTTGTAAATGTTTTAATTAAAATGTTATAAACAAAAAGTCTTATATTCTCTTTTATTTCCTTTTATATTTTTATTGGCGACTTTTTCTGTCACCTTTCCTTCCTTTTCTTCCTTTGTTACTTTCACTTTCCTTCTTTTATTCTTTATGTATATAATCCAATTAAATAATATTGGTTTACCTTACATATAACGAAGAATTGTGTAGTAAGAACAAATATTTTTGGGTTAATCCACCGTGAGTCACTCCTTGCTTCTTTGGAAATCTCCTAGATATTATTTGTAAAATAATTTTACACTTTTCTTTTTTATAATCACTTTCAAAAAAAAATTTGAATGTCATATTAGAAATAATGACATTGTTTATACCTAAATGTGACATATACACTTTCCTTTAATGTTAAATTTTATTTTTGGTAAACGTTTTAAAATATGTTAATAACTCATATGTTATTACTAAAATAAATTTATTCAGATGTAACATTAAACAAATATAATAATAAAATATAAATATTTTAAAATTTTCAAAATATTATTAAGTCTATTTTCACAACTATGCTATTTTATAATTAGATTTAAAAGATTTCAAAATTTTTTATACAATCTTTACTAAATTACGGGAAATAGTTTTTAGACTAAAAACACATATATTATCCTTATGAGATAAAACAATTTTCTACATTTTGCTTTTAGTGCCCTTTTTGTTTACCAAAATAAATCAAATAAATATATTTACAAAACCAAAATTTTTTATGAAAAATAGGAAACTATTGAAGAAATACTTATATCAATGTATAGGAAGAGACTCGTGATCATCTCTTCTTCGCTTGCCCTTACTCATATACTGTCTAGTATCGGTTGGCTCATAGATTGAGTGGAAACAGAATAAACCCGGATGGGATGATCACTCTACAGTACTTGAGTAATAACAACCTGTCAGCCGTGGACCGTATTCTACTAAAGATGGCTTACCAGACTTCCATCTACTACCTATGGAGGGAAAGAAATGAGAGGAGGCATCAGACTGCGCTTCGAACTATTGACCAGGTGGTGAGGATCATAGATAAAATGGTGAGAAATAGGATAACATCACTCCGGTATCCCTCTTCTCATCGATATGCAGGATTGATGCAGCGCTGGTTCGGCAATTTCGGATTAATATTTCTGAGTCCGTTTTCTTCTATGTTCTAAATCTTTTTTAGTTTTTCTAATGCCTTGTAAATGATCTCTTTATTTTGATTAATGAATTTCACATTTCATCAAAAAAAAATGTATAGGTATTTTTGGGTTTTAAAAATGCTTAATAAAATTTTCAAATTTCATTCTACGGATAGAAGATTTTACATTTTATGTAAAATGGTTTAGTTGGAAATCAAAATCGATGTTTTGTTAATGAATCTACTTCGATCAGAATAAATAATCTACCTAAATCCCAATTATCTAAATATTTTTGGAATGCACATTATGCCTTAACTTATCAGCACTAAACTTTGTAGAATAAGCAATCTACAAACGACACAAAAATTTAATCTATATATAAATAGATGTCAAAATTGTTTGTCTTGTTTCTACACATAGTAAAATATGTATTCTACGGATAACCATGAACAGACTTGCGAAAATATGTAAATATTTTGTTTACATATATGAAAAATGAATTTGTTAACAAAAAAATCAAAAAGAAAATCTGCAAATCGAATTGTAAAATTTTGTTCCCTATCTTATGTGTTTATTTGAATATTAATTTTAAATTAAATGTATAAAATTTGGATATACTATAATTATTTTTAAATTGCATTTTTGAATTTATTATTGTATTTTTAAATTTATAATTGCATTTTTGCATTTATAAAAAATCCCAAAAAAGAATTTGTTAACTAAATTTTTTTAAAAAAAACGAATTGCAAATCGAATTTCAAAATATTTTTTTCATATCTTATGTTTTTTTTAATTTTTATTGGATCATTTAATGTATAACATTTAAATGTACTATAATTACTTTAAAACTGCGTTTTTGATTTTATAATTGCGTTTTCGGATTTTTAAGGAAATTTTAACTAAAAATTGAGTTTGTTACCAAAAAATCAAAAAAATCGAATTTGCAAATCGAATTTGTAAGAAAAAATTTCCATATCATATGGGTTTATTTTAAATTAAATTATTTTATGTAATATATAACATTTAAATATACTATAGTTATTTTTAAATTGATTTTTTGAATTTGTAGAAAACTTTTAACAAAAAATCAAATTTGTTAACCAAACAAATAAAAAAGAGAATTTGCAAATTAAATTTGTAAATATATTGTTTTCCATATCTTATGGGGTTATTTTAATTTTGGTTAGTGTATTTAATGTATAACATTTAATATACTATAATTTATTTTAAATTACATTTCCATTGCATTTTGAAAGGACAAAAAGGGAAATTTGAGAACAATGGGCTAATGGTGCAATTATATGTTGGGTTTATTCCATAAAGAGAGTGTAGACGTTTTTAGGTCCAAAAAATAATTTTCCCAATTTTTATTTTAATTTCTTAAAAACATTATACAAGCTAATTTAATATATCTTAACCAAAATAAATAAATAAAAATCAATCTATAATTATAGTTTTAAATATATAAATGTTGATTCTTAGCTATAATCAATAATAAATCAAATAATTTTCATAAATTTATGTTTAATTAAATCAAAGTTTATATTAAAATATAATAAAATTTCAAATATTAATAAAACTTTGTTTTCAAATATACTTTAAATTTAAAATTTTCACTAGTACAAATAGTGCAGGAAAACACCTAATTTTATATCATTTTTTCTATTAACAGACATTTACATTAATATGGAAAGGTTCATCGGTTACTTTGTACTAAATTAATACACTTATAATATATAATCGAAATACAATGACAGTGATAAATTAATTGGATATGAAAATGAGGAAATTTTTTATCCATATATCTTTATAAATTAAAAATTAAATGATTTATAGATTTACAAGTTTTAGATGATTAAAATTTTAAATATAAAATTTGTATAAGCTTTTTATATATATTGTATCTGATATTACTTAGAAAGATTTTGTTTTCTAAGAAATATGAAATTTTAAAAATAAAATAATATTTTCATACCAGTCATAAATATTGGCTACTTAAAAGGTTTCCAAAGGTTTATATTTACGTTTTGTTAAATTTTCAGTTTTTATAACATATTATTTTATTTTTATATTTAGTAGACTAAGATCCGCTCATAATTAATATAATTTATTATAATAAATATATAATACTACTAGAATGATTTAGGTGGTGATTGTTTGTATTAGATTTTAATTATATTTTCTGGTTTTAAAATTTTAGTTTTAGATTTTGGTTTTTGGTTTTAAGTTTTTTTTAGATTTTTGTTTTCGACTTTCATCTTTTGATTTTAATTTTTAGTTTTTATATTTTATTATTTTGGATTTTTGTATTTAGTTTTCCAAAAATTAACCAATAATTTATTTTTAAATACAATAAAATATATAGAAATTACTATTAAAATTTTTCAAATTATTGTGACAGTTATTTAAAAATAAGAATTCATTCACTTGTTTTTAAATTAGTTATATAAATAATATATATATATATATATACATAAATTTACAAAATTAAAAATATTAAAAATTTTGAAACGATTTATAAATTTTCTTATATATAATAATTTTATTTCTTAAAACTTGAATGAATTTTTTAAAATTAATATGATATATTTTGTTAATACAACATTTTAAGTTTTTATAATCTTTAGTTATTTTTAGATTGTCTAATAATTATTACAATTATTTTAATAATTTTATTTATAAAACTAATAAATAATTTCTTAAAATGAACTAATATTAAAATAAATTTCTAAATTTACTTACAGATTTTCTGAAAACTTTATTTACAAATACGAAACACAAATAAATTATTGTACATTAATGTTAAATGATATCTTATCTACAAAATTTTGTATGGGAATTTAATATTTATGAAAAATATCATTTTTTAAGTATTAATTAATTAAAAATATAGTGCTTTCTACAAAAAAAAAAAAATTTATTAGAACCCCACAAAAGGTTATTTTTGGCTTGTCTTCACAAATTGGTTGAAATTTTGAAAAGTAATTTCCCTAAATTTTAGGGAATCTAAGTGTTAAAAAACTTTATTGGCAAATCAAAAGATATTTTACAAAAACAAAAAAAAAACTAAATACCAAAACTTGATTGGATGAAAATGGTTTTTAGAATAAAAATCCAAAAACAATCATCATCTTAGTTAGCCAAATTATTAACAAAAATTAACATCAATACTTAAAATAAAATAACTTAATATTTTTTTTAAATAGAGTTTGTTTTAAATAATCACAAAATATAAGAAATTTAAACATTATTACAAGGTTTATAAATGTTTTATAAGGGTTTATAAAACTTTCATTACACAGAACTTAGTAACTTTATACTTAAAAGATTATAAAAATTTCTAAATCATTTATTAAAATTATAATCATTTAAAAGTTTATAATAATTATTTACCATTTTATTAATTATTACAAAACTAACATTATTACAGGTTTTATAAAAGTAAATAAAAATTGTATTAAAATTTACGAATTATATATTAATAAAAATTTATTAATCATTTATAAAGAATTTATAACAGTTTATAAAACTAATCATTTTTTGGCGCTAAAACTAATCCTTTATAAGAGTTAATAAACCATTAAAGAGAGTTTAATTTCATATAAATCTACATATATCAGAGTTTATAAATCATATAAACTATATCTATTTATATAAAATCATGTTTTCTCTCCTATGAGAGAGTCCACGTCAGATTCCAGCTCAGAAAGTCGTGCCCTGAGAGCGTGACACGTGTCCAAGACAAAAGCACACCGTTTCATTTAAACTTAGTTTGATGGGCTTCGATCTGTTCACGTATATCATGTATTTGGGCTCTAGAATCGGGTATTTTCGCAGCCCGAATCTATGGAATCATGCGCAACCCTAGAGAATCGGGGAGATGGAGATCGTCGATCCGCTTTGTTCGACGACGATGACGCCTGAGATTCTTCTCACTTTTAATGGCTTCGTGTTTAATCTCCCCCCCCCACGATTAGCTCTTGAATGCGTTTTTGAAGATCAGAAAGGCCGTGTCTATTTGATATAAATATATGTGAGTATTCATCTTCTTGGACATCCTCTCTAAAGAAGGCTCTCTCTCTCTCTCTCTTCTCTGCTTCGAAGGGTTCTCTTGAATCGCTTCATTTGGACGGCAGCAGTTTCGGCAAATAACGATGCTAACTCCCGAGAACGCCGAGGTTTCCCGTCGTTGCTTGATCTTCCACCTACACAAGCAGTGGAGCCTCTCCATTTAACTGATTCGTTGTCGTTATAATTTCAAGCTGGATAACGAATCGGTTGAGATATGTCTCCACCGCCACTTGGCTCTTACGGGACATTCTCATGACTATTCAACAATGTTTCGAACCAACCGCTTCCTGATCTTTGCATCGATAGTATGGCAAAAAACCTCACCGGATTGTGAGCACATTCAGATCTGTTTCAAAGTTAGAAATGAATAAACAAACAAAGAAACAAGCAAAACAAAAAGACGAGTTTACTTACCTATTGAAAGTCTGTGCTTTGGGCAATGAATCCGAGTAGTGATACGAGTTAGAACAAGTTGTGAGGTTTCGACACTAAACTGTTTTAAGAAGACGGAGCAAATGTAGAGACCACAGACCATTGCAAATGTAAGAACAGAGGTGATCTCTTTGGTTGTTTTATTACAATCGATGGACTGTCCTGTTTACATCAAACATTGAAACATGAGAATATGAGTAAACCCTTAGTGATTTAAAAACCATAACTTTAAACCTTATGAAGAATAAAGAGAAGATTTGAAGGTTTACTCCAATGATAAAACTAACATGCAGAGAAACTCAGAAGCTTAAATCACGAAACATTAGATGAGAATGGTAGAAAGAGAGACCATTTTCCGTATAAATCGTTGTGAATGCCTTTGGTCAAAAAAATCTTTTGAAACAGAGTAACCGATGGAAAAGATGAAGCAGAGCAGCTTAGATAGGGAGAGGAGATGGATTCATAGATCCTCCTCTACAGAGAATCTGGGAAGAAGGAAGGAGAAGCCAAAAGAGATTAGCATTTTGGGTCCGAGGAGAGATTTTGGTATAAAATTATAAAGTTTCTTCTCCACGTGGAAAGTCGAGAATGACGTTAAAACATGGGGACTGTATTTTTCTCCTTCGCTAATTAATCTCTGATTAATACTCCCACCATTCCTAAAAATCCATTTTTTAGAAAAAAAATTTGTTTTTAAAAAATCCATTTTTTACATTTCCAATATATGTTTTATTAACTAATTGTAAATTTTGAAAAACTTAATTGCACTAATTGATTTTCTATTGGTTTAAAATTATGGAAAGGAGATAAATACAAAAAACTATGTAAATTTAGTGTGTTTTATAAAAAAGTGTGAAAAAACTATAACATGGATAAATACAAGCTCAACATTTGCTAAATTTTCAGCTGCACTTAAGTTTCTGGATGTGTTTGGTTGTAGTGGGTTTTGATCAGAACTTCCGTGAACTCGCCTTCTCGGGTTGAGTGATGTAACAGTGACCCTTGGATCATCTCAATTCCTAACCCGAGGATACTTGATATAGCAAAACTGTAAAATATTAAAAATTTATAAGTAAATTAGTAATATTAATATACAGACGAATGAATCATTATGAATAAATATATATAAATAGTGTTTTAATCACTCTAAAGAGTGCCACATAGGATGTCACGTCATAAAGTCGTCTCTTGACAACGCGACACGTATCCCCGATAATAAAACACTACGATTTATTAAATATAATAATAACAACATATAAATTATATAACATAATTAATAGTATATATAACTTTAATGTTATGATCTTCATATTTAAAATGTTGATTTACACAATTTTATATTTTATTTTAAGTTTGAAATTCTTTTTTACTTTTATCAAATTAATTAAAAGTTATTTTTTTATTTTTTTGGTGATAAATATTTGTGTTAATATTTATTTATTTAATAATATTATAAATTATTAATTTTTAATTTATGATCTTTATTATTGATATTAACTTTATATGTTTACTAATTATTTTAATAGTAGAAGAAAACTTAAAACATGTTCTACTTAAAAGTTATAATATAATTTTTTCTTATGTTTTAGTTAAACTGATATCTAATTCATAAAATATTACAAAAGCTAAATCTATTTATCGTTTTTTGGTATTAAATTTAATAAATCGAATACCGACGGTATATAAACCAAATCAAATCAAAGTATCTATGGTTTTGATATGGTTGCTATTTTTATAAATCAAAATACCTAAAAATAGAAATCCGGATTGAAAATCTCTACAAATTAACCAAAACTACAAACATATGTAAGATTGTTTAAAAAAATTCCACAAATATGGTATTAGAAGTTAAAGATTTATAGATTGTTTGATTAACAAGTAAATACTCACACTACCCAAACCAAAAAAATTACAAATACATACAACAACCTTATTTTCTGGTACAAGAAGGCTCAAACATGATTCACAAACCCAGTTAATAACACCTTACAAAAAAAGTCGAACCTAACACTTTTAACAAAACTAGGATAATACATCCAATCACTAGAAAAACTTTTATAAGGTCAAACCAAACGTATTCGCTTCAAAACCAACCAATTTCTAAAACATACAATACACTTCTTTAGCAAATGTAAACCTAAAACAAAAAAACACAAAATCATATAAAAATAATAACCTAGATCATAAGTAAAGTATATCCCGCCCGTAGGGCGGGCCGACCCTAGTTACATATAATTTAAGAACTCCACACTTTTTGTAGAATTTATATGTAGTTATAAATCTCATAAATTATAAAAATTTATAAATTTTATAAAAGTATATATCTATTTATAGTCACGTAAAATACATTAATAAGCATTTACAAATTATATAACACATAAGTTAACTATTATGTATTTTATAAAATATAATGATTTATAAATGTTTATAGATTATTTAGAAGTGTTTATCAATTACAAAGTTCCATTAAAATTATATATTTGTAAAGATCTATGAATTATCCATAAAACTGGCATCAAAACCAATCAAAACACTAAAACTCATATTTTTGCAAAGAATTTTGTTTCTTCTATAGGTTTTTTTTGAAACCAAAAAAAACCTATAGAAGAAACAAAATTCTTTGCAAAATTCTTCTATAGGTTATTCTATCATTTTCACCATTTTCACCATTTTCTAATACTAGAACTTGAATTTAATCCTTAACTAATTAATGCCGACAAAACCAATAAAACACTAGAACTTAACCATCAATTTAGACTATCTTTTCATATAATAATATAGAAATATCAAAATTGGATTTTAAATTTTCCAATTAGGCATCATCATCATGATCATAAACTTCAACGATTTTCTTCAGCATTCGCTAAACAGAAATTCAATGATCAAGTTTGAAAATCTTTCGTGAGAGATGTAATATATGCATGAGCATTCAAGTATCTTCTTGATTTGATTACGAATTGTGATATTAAGTATTTCAGATCTAGGGAGATTAGTACCACTCTGTAATTTAGAATTTCATATCAGACTCGTTGTGACACTTTTCAGATTGGGTTTGATTATATCCAAAAGAACCGAAAATTTCTGACCCACTCGTTAAACTCTATATTAAATTTTCCAATTGTGCTCTTAGGAAAAATTACTAAGAAACATAGTTATGCCATAAGTCATTGTAATACTAATTAATTTATTTTTGAAATTTGGAAAGAAATTCATTAAAGCTACTGCTACCTTTAGTTCACATCTAAGTACATATTAGGTGTTTCTATTTCAATGATATTTATAGCGTTTAAATATGTACAAGGTAATAATTTGCGCCTTGCGTGGAAATATAGATTATATAAAATATTTATTAAATAAATAAAACTTTGAAATTTAATAATAAGAAAGATATGTAAAATATATTTTCATGATTTTATCAAATAAAATGGTAAAATATTTATATTTTATCAATTCAAGTATGATACATATCTTTTAAATTTCAAAACTAAAATCTATATATTTTTATAAGGTATATAGTTTATGATATTAAAATAATTTATCATTTTAATGTGAATAACAATTAAATGAGATTTTGTACTTATATAGTTTTATGATTATTTGTATATTGTTATAATAAAAGTTTCAAACCATTGATCACAAAATTTTCAGTGTGGAACTCTTAACAATTTTAGTGATTTATAGTCGTTTTTAAAATTCAAAGTATAGCATATACGAAAAATCTAAAATTTTATTATATAGTTAATGTGATTATTTAATTTGTTTTAATAAAAAATTTAGAGTATATAAAAATTGTTATTAAAGTTTTGTTATTTAAAATTATTAATTATCATATATATGTTAATGAAAATTATAATATATGTTTAGATGGACTGCCATATTTCTCTAAAGATTATATAAAGCATTATAACGATGACACGTGACATAACTCACAAAGTACAATGTTTATCAATTAATATATAAGGGATATTCAAATTGAAAATTCAAAGAAACTAATAGATAAAAATCAAACATGGTTTTTCATTGTTGTACTTGTATGTATGAAAAGGGAAACTCATACGATTTTGTATTCACTGGCAGTGGAGAAGTGCAAAAACTTCTGGGTTCAAAAGCATATATCTCTTCTTCTCAATACGTAAATCTCTTTTAACAAAACAAAAAGATTCATGCATGCTTGGTTAAGACACACAAAATAAAATAACAATGGAGGAAGAAAGTTGAGGTTTGATTGTGATAGGAGTCACGGTAATCTTACGGTCAGCTGGGTACGTAGCATCTCCAAAAAAGCATGCATTTTTTGACTTTCTTTTGGAGTTTTTAGATGTATAAGCTCCTTTTAGTTTATTGCATATTCACGAGAATGCAATGATACTTTTTTGTTTTAAGGATAAATTCGGTTTTATTTATACAAAAAGATGTTTTGTAGGACTGGTATAAATGTTTTCACATCAACCAAAATTTACAACTTATTTATTGAAGTTACGGTCAACCATCAAAGTGCTATTAGGATGATCAATATCCAATTTACGTTGGTATTAAGAATTAGAAGAAATAATAATAGGTACAACAACTGGACCATTTGTATTGGGCCCATACCTAAACCACCAAGTCGTCATATATGTTTTTTGGGTCTGAACTGAACTAAACCCAATTAATACTTGTACATAACGAGACACAACATGTGGATGAAAGACAAAATCCTTTCTCTGAAGGACCATTATACATGGCGGAAGTGGGCGACGGTATCAGTGTGACACCACGCTGCAGTGACAAGAATTTACTCAAATGAGGCCAAAGGCTTTTCAGTATAAGAGAATTAAACGTGAACAGAACATTTATAATTCACATTTCATTTGGTTACAAGATTATCAAACAAACTAATTGGACTGTGAAACTTAGCTTAGCTCGTTGTTAGTCAATGTTTTGTCGAAAAATTATCGCCGGATACGACCTTTTGGAACAGTTTACTATGTTCTTACTGTACAATAAAACTGATTCACGTCTTTTTTTTCTTGAATTACATCAGTGCAAAGTTTCTTTCAGGATTTTTGTTAAAGAGAGAAGTTTCTTTTAGGGCATTCGGTTTTCGATTTTTTTTTCAGTTTTTTTTTGGTTTTTGGATAGAGGTATAGAAATTGTTTAGATATTATTAAACTGTTTTGTTTGTTTATTATTTACAGTTGGTTTGGATAACAATACGGAGAACTCAATAATATCTAAGAAAAAATTAAATGTTCCAATTTGGTTCAGGTTTTCGTATAATTTTGGAAAAAAATATTGGATAGTTCAAACTGTTTAGATAAAATATCGGATAATTTGATTGTTCATGTTTATATAAAAATGATGGTTATTTAGATAATTCAGAAAATTAATATTTAATTATTATAAGATATTTTTGAATATAAATGTTCAATTTATAAATAATAATTTTACGTATTTGTTATTTTTGAATTATATAATTAATATCTTTTAAATATATAAATTGTATTTCAGATTTTTGGACCTCAGTTCTTATTTCATCAAATATAAGAAAATAGAAATCATTTAGATATTCGTGAACACCTGTTTGTTTTGGTCTCATTTATTTCGGTTCGTTGGTTTTCGGGTAACTCCCCTAGTCCTACTTCAACCTATATGGTAATGATAGATTGCTTTCTCCCAAAAAAACAAGAAGGTAATGATAGATTGATAATTGTGTTGAATCTTTTCTGAATACAATGTTTTCTTCCTGGTTTAAAAGAAAACATAAGAGATTGTAATTTAGAAATATAAAAAGAAAACGCACAGGACTTTTATTCAATAAGCAAGACACTTATATAGTTTTCCGGCTATATAAGAGATTGTAGTTTTAAGAATATAAAAAGAAAATGACAACCATATGTCAATAATTTGAACTCATACTTAGACCATCTACATTGATCTTTTTTATCAGCTACTAGTTTAAGACATGCACCTTGCACAGAATAAACATTATATTATATAGGCAACTTATTTCTACGTATTATTATTTATTTTACTTTTTACATAATGCAAAATAATAAAATAATGAATATATAATAATAATTGAAAAATCAAAATTAAGTATATAATTAAATTGGCGTAATCACATAAATCAAAATAATCACTATTGTTTTTTATTTACAAGCATTTTATGGTAAGTAAATCTAAACAATCGATTTTATATATTTTATATAATATATAATTAAATTTAAATGATATTAATATAGATATATAGGATATTTTAATATTGACTATTGCTTATATATATATATATATAATCTATTAAATGGCACTTGTTACACATATGGTTTTATGATTATTTGTATCTTGTTATAATAAAATAAATTAAACTATTGATCATATATTTTTGATGTGAGACTTTTAACAGTTTTTAAAAATTTAGTATATAACATATACAAAAGAATAATTTTTTCTTATATGGTTAAGTGATTATTTAATTTATTCTAGTAATATAAATATTTTAAAAATGGTGGATGGTATACAAATTATTACCAAATCATTATTATTAAAATTATTAGTTATCATATATATAATGACGTCATCCTCACCTTCCTCCGGCTTATCACCGGCAGTCTGTTCAGGGTTCCAAACTCAACGGTGGCAACTAAACACGAGGGTTGCGCTCGTTGCGGGACTTAACCCAACACCTTACGGCACGAGCTGACGACAGCCATGCACCACCTGTGTCCGCGTTCCCGAAGGCACCCCTCTCTTTATATATATATTAGTCATAATAGGTAATTATGTAGTTTTTATTTATGGAGAGAATGAGAAACATTAATTGTACACTATTAATTAATTTTATGGTTAGTTTAATGAGAAGTATAATATATTTTTAGATGTACCAACATATTTTTCTAGGACTTTGAGAAGCATTTTAATAATGACATGTGTCATATCTAAATTTTTACAATGCACAAATAATATATAAGGGATATGAGACTGTAGATTTACAAACAACAAAAACAAGAAAATTGATAACACCATAACTCAAGAACTTGAACGCCTACTCAAACCATCCCTATTAGTCCTTTTATTTAAATAATTTTCTCATTTTAAATATGAAAAGGAAGAAATATTTTTCAATATTACATTTCCATTTTAAAAATATTTTGAAATAGTTCTTTTATACAGCTCAAATATTTAAAGGTGATTTCCTGTTTAAATACACTACAAGAAAACTCGTCTTTTACTAGGACGGGTTTTCCTCGTTATTTCCTAGTAAAGGGACAGTTACTAGGAAATAACGAGGAAACGCGTTTCGTCGAAACACGTTCGTCGTAAAGCCTATTTTCCTCGTAAGGTCCTAGTAAAGTTTACGAGGAAGGCTTTCCTCGTAAAGACGTGGTAACCTTTTCCTCGTAAGGTCGTCGTAATTTTTCCTAGTAAAACCGTAGTAAGTTCTTCCTCGTAAGTTTGTAGTAAACTTTACGAGGAGTTTACTAGAACAGCTTACGAGGATATTACTTGGAACATTTACTAGGATTTTGCTTGGACTTATTTTTCCCTAATAAAATATATTAATTATAAATATAAATAATTTATTTTTTTAAAAAAAATCAAATTATAAATAAAAAACAAAATATTTTATAAATAGTTAAATAATATACAATTAAGTTTTAAAATTCAGAATATACAATTAAATTAAAAAAAACTACGGATACGGATTATGTTCGTGAAATTGCCGAACGAACTCCTGGCTCGCTAAATCATGCTCCTCTCCTAATTTGGTTGACGGCTGTGACTGTGACGGTGGATGATGTTGGTTTGGAATCCCCTCGCGTTCCCGTCTCTGACGCAATATCTCCGCCAATTGCTGGTTTCCACCCGCCATATATTCGAGGACATCGTTGAGAGAAGCCATCTGCTCGGTGAGCGAAGCCACATGAGACTGCATCGTCTGCAACTCCGAGCGCAGCTGAGCATTGGCATCATGCTGCTGCTGAGCATAAGACGATGTCACTGCAGGGACATCGTTAATCGAGCCAATCCCGACGATACGCCCCTTTTTCCTAGGGGCGACCTGTAAATAAAAATATTAATAACATTTAAAAAAATTTAAATAAATAATAAAAATTAATAGTAAAACAAATTATTTACCTCCTCGTAAATCTTATCCACTTCAAGAGTGGATAATACGACTGGAGTCCCAGTCTGCTGAGTCAGCTGAGTCTGGCGTTCGTCAATTCGGGCAACAAAATCGTTGTAGATCTGCTCCGAAGCAGGATCTACAAACTGCCCAGCCTTGTTCCGGTGGGTCCTCTCGTAAAGGTCTTTCAGAGATGGAAGAACTCCAGTCTCTTTAGCCTAAAAGAAAATTTGAAAATTAAATTAAAAATTTGGAATATTCAAATTTAAAAAAATAGTTATTAAAAATCATCTTACCATGTCTAGACGAACTCCCGCGTGAGGTTTTCGACCCGTGCTGTGCAGCATCTTCGTGTTGCCATACTCGTCTCTAGTCATGCGGTTGTCGGAGTTTGTGCTGGAGGTTCTGACCGAGTCCGGCAACCCCCAATAGGCAATGAGGCCATCCCACACCTCGGTTGTGAGGCAATCGGGTTTCCCGGCCTCGTAACCATCCACCTAATTTAAAATAATTAATTAGAATTAAAGTCAATAATAATTTTAAAACTATATATATATTATAATTTATAAATCTATACCTGATAGTCGCCCTTCGAGTTGTAGACCGTGTCGAGCAATCGTGTTTTAGCCTTGGCCTCAAACTCTGTCTTCACCAGCTGGTGAATCCCAAAAGACCAACGATACCTTTGCTGTAATTAACAAGAAAAAAAAAGAGACGGATTAGTTCAATAATATTAACAGTTTTAAATAATGAAAATAAATTAAGTTGATCATTAATTAAACTTACAGCGAACATTTTGAACCACGTCTTTTTTGTGTGGCTCGCCGTCTTCTTCCAGTTTGGAGCTGCATCGGGAAAGTATCCCTTGATACAGTCTGTGACGCTACTTCCGACACGATTGTCAACATTAAACCTGGAAAGACACAAAATAAATCATTAATTAGATTAATTTATAAATATTTTGTTAATTAAAAAAAAAATTTAAAAAAAAATTTTAAAAATTAAAACATATCATAATACGTTTTTCCCGTCCCGTCGGATAGGATCTAACTCTAGCAGCCCTTCTCTGCCTGGAAGGGCCAAAATATCCTCCACCGTATACACCGCAAAGGGTGCGTTCGGCGGCACCTGCAAATCGGGATGAACCCCGACCGGTGGAGGATGAGGAGGAGGTGGTGGTGGAGGATCTCCCTGAGACTCGGGATGATCCGGAATCGAAGATGGACCGGGAGCTGACGAAGATGAACCCGGAGTATCCCGACGCCCAAATATATCTCCGTAGTGAATCCCCCGATGATCAGGAGACCGATCAGATGACTGATCAAGAGACGACGTCCTCTTACCAGCAGCCCTAGCAATCTTGTCCGCTCTAGGCATCTAAATAAAAAAAATAAAACATTAATTTCCCGTATCATTAAAAAACAGTTAAAAAAGTAAATCAACCTAATCTAAATTCCCTAAACTATCCACCTAATCTAAATTCCCTAAACTAACCACCTAATCTAAATTCTCTAAACTAAACACTAACCTAACTACTACCTTTAGAGGATTCTGAGAGGCAGTTACTAGAAAATGCAAAATGGAACCACAAATCTTTCAACTCTTTTATCAGTGGTTGTAGAAAAACGTCGAGAGATCTTTTTGGATGTTTTGGACCAGGTATTAATATGGTCATGAATAGAAACTCTCGTCGCATGCACATCTCCGGTGGCAGGTTATACGGTGTAAGAAAGACCGGCCACAATGAATATTGTCTCCCAGACATTCCAAATGGACTAAATCCATCAGTGCATAATCCTAGATACACATTCCGGCTATTGCTAGCGAAATGTGGATGTACATTGTTAAAATGTTTCCAAGCTCTTGCATCTGATGGATGAGTCATCTCTCCATCCGTCTGAGTATGCTCGGCGTGCCATCTCATCCCTCCAGCAGTCTCCTCAGATTGGTACAATCTTTTCAATCTGTCTGTGATTGGTAGGTACCACATCCTTTGGTACGGCACCCTAATACGCCCTCGACCTTGCGGTTTGAATAGTGGTTTCTTACAAAATCGACATTCTTCTAACTTCTCATCATCTCCCCAGTAAATCATGCAGTTGTCGATGCAAACGTCAATCGTCTCCGAGGGCAACCCAAGACTATATACCAATTTCTGAATCTCATAATAAGATTCAGCAGACACATTGTCTTCTGGCAAATACTCTTTAAACAAGTCTGCCCATGCATCCATACATTTTTCAGGTAGATTGTGATCGGTTTTAATACTCATCATTCTAGCAGCCAACGACAATTTAGACAGACCTTCTTTACAACCACTGTAAATTGGCTCATTCGCAGCTTCTAACATTTCATAAAACTTTTTTGAATCTAAGTTAGGTTCTTCAACTTCATCATCATCATGAGTTACAAATGCATCACCTACCATATCATGAACCCTATCACAATCTACCATTTGTTCCTCCTGGTGATAATAACTAGTTTCATTACGCAAATGATCTACCGGTTCAACTTGCAAATTCCTACTACTGCTAGCTTCATTATTCCTACAACTAGCATCTTCTCCATGTTGATACCAAATATAATAATAAGGCATGAACCCTCTATTTATTAAATGCTTCAAAACACTTTCACGAGGGCCTAATTTTGTATTGCAGCATTTCCGACAAGGACAAAACATCTTACCACTTTCCTGTGTGAGTGGTGTAGAATCTGCTTGATGCATAAACGTCTCCAACCCTTCGAGATATTCTGTCGTCACCCTCCCGTTACTATCTCTGTGTGAATACATCCACTTCCGCAACTCGAAAATATTTCCCGGGCCAGACATTTTTTTTGTGTTTGATCAAGCTTATAGCTGATTATTTTTTTGTGTGTTTCAAATGAATCACAATTGTGGTATTTATAGAAATTTTCAAATCTGAGCATTTACTAGGAAATTGCTAGGAAAAGTAGGTACAAAATTTAAATTCGATATTTTCTATCTAGTTCCTCTTAATTTCGTAGTAACAAAACTCGTTCCTCTTAATTTCGTAGTAAGCAATTACTAGGACTTTACGAGGAAACTGCTTTACTAGGAAATAGCTATGCCCGCGTTTTTTCCTCGTAAAGTCCTAGTAATGTTACTATGACTTTACGAGGAAACTGTTTTCTCGTAAGTATACGAGAACCTTACGAGGAAACATGGTTTCCTCGTAAATTCGAAGTAAACTGGTAGTAATTTTACGAGGAACTATTTTCCTAGTAAAGTTTCCTAGTAAATGCTTAGTTTTCTTGTAGTGATATATAATGATTATACAAATGTTAGCATCTTTTATTTTATGCATTAACAAAATTATTTATTGTTCTCTAACTAATTTAAAAGTCCAATTAATGAAAACCTGAAATGTAATAATAATCTATCATATAAAATTAAAGCAACTTATGAACAGTAAATTAAAATAATAATTAATACCATAATAAGATAGAAAATGAATAAAAATGTAGTTCATTCACAATTTAATGCATATTTTTGGTTAGTAAATGACTAATCAAGAAGTGGGAACTAAATCATTTATATCTGTTTGGAATTATTCTTGAAATCCAATCAATCGTCTGAAATCAGTAAGTAATAAATCAAATCATTTTGACCATGCACTTACTGTAGATTAGCGCATCAACCTTAAAACGTTCATGAAATATGCAAGTAATAAAGTCCTTTGTTGAATGGAGCGATGTGGATTTAGCTTCCGAGGATGTTCTTTATGTTCCGCCGGCTTTGTATTTCACCTTTGTATCCTTCAATGTTATGAATGAAACCAGATGAAAAAAAAACGCGATGTGAATCTCATCGAGAGATTCCATTGAGCCAGATACAAACCACATATAAAGATTGATGGCATTTTACAAATAGAGCACGTCAAGCACCAGGTTTTGGTCCAGACACAAAGGCTCTGCAAGCTCATCTTGGACAATTAAATACTCTCCAAAGTTGAAACATTTCCTTTACCAAATTATTTCATATTTTCTTTCGGTTAGAAGAAATCTCAATACTCGAGAGATCAAATGTGATACAAACTATGATAGATGTGGATCAGAGGAGAATATAGTGAACCGTGTATTTTTTTAATGTTCCGACCATTCAAGTATGAGTTCTCACAAGAATCCCACAAATCCATGTAGCTTCCCAATGTAATCAATCTATGGGAATATAGACTATTTATTTTGTCTATATAGACATGGAGTCCCTATTTTAGTTAGTAGAGTCTTAATAGAGTATATTTATGTTGATGACAAAAAAATATCTCGGGCGGATACGTTTCAAAGTTTTTTTATGTGGAGCAGATGCAGTTGTATATTTTAGATGCAAAATATAGATATTAGATAAAGGTGGGCACAAATCAAATATCCAGATTTTTGAAGGTATTTGTGGTCCGTTTCGTCTGAATAATCAATTATCCAATCCGATTTGACTCATAGCTATATAGATATTATGCATCTCGAGTATCCGGAAGATTTTATATTTTAGCTGGTTATCTAATTTGACACGTACAAATAATAGAAAATTTAAAAAATAAACATAAAATTCAAAGATAATGTAAAATCTTTTACTAGGAAATAAAAATTATTTATTTTTAACTTTTTAATAACAAAAAGAATATAGTTAATAAATAGTAGTATTAAAACTTATATAAAATATAATATTTACATATTATATATACATAATTATTTAATATATACTAGAGTTTGACGGTGCGTCCGCGCGAACATTGGATTTTATTTTTTTATAAATTGTTTAATGACATTTTTAAACATATAAGTTTTTTTCATTTTTATGTTCTTATACATCATAAACGAATTCAGCCGGACCTGGAAGGATCCGACTCGAATCCCACCCAATATTTTATAATACTCGAACAAAGTCTAATTTCAAACCCGAGAAAACTCGATACCGAAAGAACCAATCCGTACCCGAACGTATACCTAAACAACTATTATTGTTAACACGTAAAATAAATATGTTGAATTATTATGGTGAAAAGAATTAATGAAATAGTTAAAAAGTGTCAAAAAGTAATGTAGAAGATATAATAAAAACACTAAAATAGGTAAATTATGTTTGATATTTCTATAATAAATACGATCAAAATATTTGGAAAAAAATAATAAATTAGTTGAAATGAGTAAAAATAAGGAAAGAAGATATTTTATAAATCTGTTGAAAATAAGGTTAGTTCTATTTTATACTTCAGTTTTAATAAGATAGATGTATATAACTATATATGCATATAATGGATCAGATAAGATATTTGTTCTTAAGAATATTAGTATTTGTTATTTGCTTCGTTTCTTACAAATAATGTATATTAGTATTTGTTTTGTTTTTTAGAACACAAACATTTGGATTTTCTTTTGTTTAAATCAAAATGAATAACAAATCGAATCAAAATTTATAAATATTTTGCCCAATCCTACTTTAGATTTGTAAGGGATGTGGGTCATTGAAAACCGCAGATATATGCCAATTTGCAAAATTTATTTATAATTTTTTTGGTTACAAAAATATAATAGTTGTTTAAATCTAAGTGTAGTTATTATAAAATATATAAACATACAATTAAAATTATTTATATTTTTAAAATATGTATTTGTTTTTATAAAATTTATATTATTAAAAAAGTTTTTAACTAAAGCTATAAAAATATTTTTATTTTAATTATTTACACGGATCCCAAAGATAATTCACTAACTCAAGTAGGGTAGATATATACTACTCCCGCGGTTTCATTCAGAGAGATTTTTTGTGTGTTTTCAAACAAATTAAGAAAACACATTAAATCGCTATAATAATATATCGTTTTTAGTAATTTTCAGTTTTCAATAATTTTTAATCAATAATGACTCAATAAAGTCAATTAATTTTATTAAAATTTACATTTTTTCATAGAAACACACAAAAAATCTATTTTTGTGAAACATTTTTTTTTCTAAAATATCTATCTTAGTGGTTTATGGACATCATTTTGGAGAAAAACACCAACCTACCGTAAAACACTAATCACGAATAAGAATCGTAAAAGTGTTCCGAATTAAATCATATCTTATGTAAATTCATATATATATATATATATTTTTGAACTCACTCAATACGTACGGGCACCTTACCACTATTTATACAGGTTACATACTCCACGTAATATACATAGATTTAACCTTAGATACCTTAAACTATATATAAAACACAATGACTAATTCACAAAATTAGACAATAACTCCAATAGCTACAAAACTATATGATTTGACAATTCAATGACAAGTAAGTAACTTCAAGATTCTCAGATTTCACTATCTGTCATAACAAAATTTGACAACACAATGACAAATTAATTCCAAAATTTTCACATTTATGAACACAAAGACACATAAACTTCCAAGATTCTCACGCCTCTCAGTCATTATTTCTATAAATACCATTAAAATCTCCATGTTTCATTTTTCTATATGTGCTATGCGATGTAATCTTATTTTTATCATCTAGGTTTATTTCAATAACTATTGCTAACTATTGTCTCCATTGATTTTATGTATATTTGGGATGCTTATGAGCCTTGGTCTATGGATTTTGAGTGTGAACTCTCTTGGATCTATTAACTGATTACCTGATTTTGGTTAAATGCTTCTCTTCTTAGAAAATTTTCATTAAATTTTTGCACGCATGTTTCAGATGAGGTTGGAGATCTCTGGTGTTGGATGTTTCTAATTTGGGCCTAATGAAGGCTAATCGATCAAGTTTCTGATGAGAGTTTGGACTTGATGTAAATGGTATGATGAATTGGTTTTAGGACTTTGGGCTTACGTTACTTTATTTATTCTCTTGATTGATCATGTGAAACATAATTCTATTTCTAGTACTTTAATGAACTCATGTATGAATTAACTTGTGGTTCTTAATAAGGTTTGTGAAGTCGCTTCTTGTCGTTTGGTACGAATTGTATCATCTGCTGAGTGTTACATCACATGGGTTTCGAGCTTACACTGTATTTGTTTTAGGGCACAGATTCTTGAGAAAATGTATCCATTAGCTCAGGTGGTAACATTCCGCAACAAAGTACCTTAAATATATACGGTAAAAACTCTATAAAGTAATAATATTAGAACTATGATATTTTATTATTTTGTAGAGTTATTAATTTACAAAAAGAAAATCCATTTTAAAATATATGTATTTCTAATATAAAAATATTTGATTTTATTCTATAAATTAATTAATTATTTTGAAATCAATATTAGTTTTATTATATTATTTGGTGTATATAAAATATATTTTATATAATTTAAATGTAGTTTTAGATATATTTTTACTAATTTTAATCAAACTATTGTATTCAAAACTCATTTTAGTTTGTTTAATTCTATTGACTTTGCATATCTCCTTAGATATTGGTGCGATCTTCTCTTTGTGGGATTTAATCCTAGTTGCTCAATTATATTTTTTGAAGATTGTGTCTTATTTGACTTCATTGTTTAATGGTCACTTTCGACTCAGCCCGCTGTCAGGAGTGTTTAATAGAATCAATATGTTTCCTAGGAGGAAGTGGTCTGGTCGAGGGAATTCCCTTTAAGCTTAATTCAATATGATGGTGATTATGCTTTCGTTTTGAGAGAAAAATCATGCTTCTTAGATGGATTTTCACTTTCAGATCTAGTCGTGACATTTTGTCATTAAAGCTTCGGACCCGATGTTCATTACGTGTACCTAGTTACATAAGCTCTTGTATCTGCAGAACTGCATTTAGATTTAGGGAGAGGAGTGCGATGGAGGGTGCACATCTGCAGTAGCGTAGTTGATGTAGTCGCTTTAATCCGGTAGGTGCTGAATTATACATGAAGATATGTGGCTTATCGTTTCATACCTAGGTGTTTACATGAGTCAGCTTTAAGACTCAGCCCCTCCGAGAGTGTTTAATAGAATGCGGAGGAGTAGTGTGGTGTGGGCGTGTGCTAGGAGGAAGTAGTTTGTAAGTGGTGTTGTCGAGGCATTCCCTTTAGACAACTTCATAGATTCTACTAGACGTAGATTTCTTTGTAAGTTTTAGACTGACTATCGGTGGTTTGGGAAGTTTAGATATTAGTTTAAGATTATAGGATTGTAGGCGTCCATGTTTGTGATGTGTCGCTGTGTGGGCTAGATGCGTGCGCATGTGGTGAGAGCGGGTGCATTTCCAGGGATATCTCAATTTCCTCTTATCTCTAGTAATTTTGCTCATAATGCAGGGCAAGCCAATGGTCTCATGAGTAGGCTGCCAACTAGCTCATGATGCTTATGTGGCAGAGATAATCTTATAATGTGAGTGGTGCTACTGCGAGACAGGCGTGCGAGAGATCCAAGCTGACTAAAAGATTTAGCTCATTCAAGTGCTGCTTCTACTTGCTAAAAAAACATCTCCCTCTAACAATCCACGCGTCATCCGGTACAGAGACGTTATGTCATGGACCATGATACTCGCTATATTTTACATAAAAGCATTCGCGATAACACTCCCAAATAGTCGATTGCCGCGTGTGCGTGGAGTGTTGCATGATACGACAATCTTGAGTGGGGTCAGAACCATGGTTACTATGCTTACTGGCACGCTATGCAATTATCTTTGATTGCTGAGAATCTCTATCCTTCAAACAAAAACATGTTCATGTTCTTCTAAATCATTCATAAGATCCTCAGAAAGCTTTGCCCTATCTCCACTAGGACAAAGACGACGTTGTTTACACAACCCCAAAAGTAGTTTAAAAAGTTGAGTAGATGAATAATCGACCATGCTAAACTAGTAGAGTCAATAATACTACACATGCCGATTTTACAAGATTTGAGTAAAACTAAAGAAATCCTAGAGAGAGTCCCCACAAATTGTTTGTGCTTTTTTAACTCTCAGAATCTGAATTCTAGAACCAATCATAACTCTTCTTGATTTCCTCCTTCGACTAGACCCAAACATCAATTCTTCCCGAAGGAAGTTCTAAAGATATACCAAGCCTCATGGACGCTTAAAGACATGTCCAACTGCTGAGTTTGATTATTACCTTCGTAATACAAAGGATAGATAGAACCCGAGTTGGTTGGAGCTGTATATTAGTCCCTAGTTTCTTAGCCAATGGCTTTTGATTATGTTGAAACGGGTAACCACGAGGAGGAGCAGCTAAGCAGTTGTACGTTGTTGTCATCAAGAACATCTACTCGGACTGCAGCTTGACTTTGTTTGTTGGACTTCTGAGCTTGATGATTATTATATTCATGATAAGGCTCATTGGGGGATGCATAAACTGGTTCTTGGATTTTTGGAGGGAGGTAAGTCGTTATGTTACTATGTCGTCGGCTTTTTGAAGTTCTTACAGCAATGCATCCAAGGTTAAGAACAGCTTTCCATATATAGCCAAAAAACACCACATTAACACACAGTACAGAACACAAACTAACTATATATATCAATCCTAACTTCAACCTCACTATAACACTACAAGTTACCTTCACCACAAGTAGGCAAGAGAGGACCAGTTTCAGTGGTCTCATCTCTCCTAATAATGGTGTCAATGGAATTAGTGACTCTATTCCACGTAGTATCAGCATCTATACACTTTCTAATCGCAGATCCAAAAAGCCAAAAATATTTAATATGCAACATGAAAACAAAACACAACAAAGAAGTTGTAAGAAGAAGAAGAAGAACCTCGGAGTTGACTTTAGAGTAGACAAGACCGGATCAAAGCACAGCCGCGTGAAACATCAGCCTTTGACCCAAAAAATTTGTAAGTTCTTTACACAAGGATAGACTTCCAAATTACAAAACAAAAAAAGGGTGTCTTAGACCAGGTCGAGCCATCTTCTTCCTCTCTTGTTGTCTCTCAAGAGTTTATGGTGTTGTGTCTCCATCTCCACTGAATCTCCTTACATCTCCTCTCAAGTGCAATTTGACTATTATGCCCCTTCAGATAAAACATTAACTGTTGAGAAAAGAGATTCAAAATGAGACTACACCAAACCGAAACAAGATCAATTTTCAAATTTTAGTTAACTAGTTGAACCAATACAATTTATAAGCCTTTTTTGTAGCGAATAACTATATAAACCAACAAAATCAAAAGTCTGGAAGAAATCGTTAAACAAATCAATTTTTATTAAATTCATTTAAATTATATCAATTTCTTAACACAAATCAATTTTTTTATTAAATTAATTAGAATTATATCAGTAATTTGTAAACCAAACCATTAAAATTAAATACCGGGAGTAAGATAAGTAAACCGATTGAACCGATATTGGGACAAAACTGAAAAACGACAACGTTGTCGAATCATATGTTGTTGTCTACCACATCGATCCCAAAGTCGTCTCCTCCATTAAACATCTCGCCAGATACATAAACATCCGATCTATCAATCTCTCTCTGCCCGACGACCTTCTTGTTTGTAAAGATGCAACCTTTCTACGTATTCATCGTCTCTCTGCTTCTCACCCTTAACTCAAAGGTTCGTTTCTTTCTTCTTCTAATCTGAAATCGCGTGTACAAATCTATGACTTACGGATCTTAGTTTTGGATCGAATGTTTGTAATAGGGAGAAGCTAGTGGTTCTGTTTTCTTCATTGATGGATCCAACAAACAATACCTTCGTCCACCATCAGAGCAGGTAATCAATCATAGTCTTTGTTAGATCAATGAGATCGCCATTGTTTTTTTTTTGTTAGATCAATAAGGATCGCCAAATGTAATTGGCAGTGACAAGATTCTGTTGAAGCAATACAATAAAGATCCATTAGTTGTGGTTTTGTTTTCTTGTCTCTTGATTGATTGGCGATCACCAGACAGATTCCAAAAGTCATGTTTGTGTCTTTGGTTGTTCTTTTTTTATTATTACATATACTAACACATGAATGAATCACTTTGAGTGCTTGAGGTAGGATTAATTGGTTGTTAAGTATATAGTTACGTATCTTCTTCCTTTTGAAATGGAATCTGCAGGCGCTTCCCATGTCCCTCTCTGAGATATCTGCATCAGTGTCTGCCTTGTTGGGTTTTGCACCTCCAGCTACTTTGACTTCTTCTGGCTCATCCAAGGTTTAAAGTTTGCCTTTTTTTATATATATTGTTGGTTAAAGTCATGTACTTGATCATCTTTTTTTGGTTATATAGCTGAACAAGATTCTGAAACCTAATCCATTTGAGAGGCCTCGTGCTGCTTTTGTGCTAGAGATCGCCGGAGCTGATGGTATGCAAAGATTGCGCTTAGGAAAGCTTTAGTTTTGGGACATGTACCAAACTTTTTTAATTGTAAAACATTAAAGTGTTTGTTTTTTACTTGCAGATGCGCTTGTGGAAACCTACACTAGTCATTCTTTCTTGGGAAATGCCGTAAGAGGCAGTATCAGTTCTGATTCTTACAAAGCTGATATTGAACTTCCAGGTGCGGTGATAGCTTGAATAACATAAGTATCTCATAAGCATGATTATTTTCTTCATTTGGGTCGAAGTCTTGCTTTAAATGTATTTCGTTAATCTTTTCGAAAATTCTGCAGAAAGTGGAGTGGCTGTTGTTTCTGTCAATGAACCCTCATCTGATGTGACTGACAAAGACATCAATGAATTTGTAAGTTAACAATATCTTTTATTCTAAATGCATAACACTCTTTTTTCCTCTTTTTCATTTGATTGTGTGGCTATATTATCCGTAGGCATCTTGGTTGGGTGGATCATATGTTACTGGCTCTGCTGAACCAATGACTGGCTTGCTGAGTATCCCTCTGGCTGGTGGCGCTAATGTGGAGTTCCATTTGGAAAAGGTGATATTCTTAAGTTCCATGAAACTTTATGATATTCCAAGGACTAGATTCCGGAACTGCTTGTAGATATTGTGATTTTCGTTTGAAGAAGGCTTCTGACTTTTGTTACCGTGTGCAGGAAGCAGAGAGGAAATTTGCATTGAACCTTTTGGATCTATGCAAGAACATCAGAGGGGCAGTCAATCTTCATGGTGTTGAGAGTTCTGCTGAATTAACGGTTGGACGCTTTGGCGGTATCCATGTAAGAACGTTCATTAAAAGTGTCTATCTTCTATCATCTTGTTATTCTACTTGTCTTATTCATTCTGCAAAAGCCTATCAATGTTTCTAATATAATTTTCTCGCTGGGAATTACAGGCTTTAGCACAGGAACATGGACAAGGTATGGCTAAGCAAGGGATGGATGTATTGCTTGCCACAGTATCAAAGCTTTTCGATCTCTTGGAGACATCTCACAAAGGTAAATTGTCTCTGTGTGATTTAGTAAACTCGTTTTTCAAAGAAAGTAGATCAAGACTGCTTGGATGTAAGCTTAAGAAATATGTGGGCTTGTTTCAGGCCAAATTGTTGGAGTGATCATCCTTGATGATAGAGTAAACCAAGAATCAGCTAATATGCTGAGCGTTGAGTCTTTCTACTCGTTCATCTGCACGGTCTATGGCTGAGGTAGAGGGAATTCCAAGTCCCAGCCATTATCGCTCAAGTTATACTCGTTAGGCTGACGCTTGCATGGTTAACTGGAATAATCCTTCTCATTGCAACTATCCTTGGGGTAAGTTCACATAACTCTTCATCCTCTCTTTCTATCAGTGAACTACCAAAGCAGATTCTCATCTGTTCTTTCTTCTCATGGTCTTGCAGGTGTACTTCCTTATGTACATGCCTTTGACCAAGGACACGCTCCTATACTCAACGTGAAGCTCGATTAAGACATGAAATAGAGCTTCAAAACGTCAGGTCGTTTACATCTTTTTCGTGTGTATCAAGCCGTGTTTCTTTAACTGGCTGCATTTGAAACCAGTCTTATTATATGTGAATGTTTTTAAGGGAAGGTAGACACTTTTTGTGGCCAAACCAGTGATGTGTTATCTGTATATTGTTGCCATGAGGTTTCATTCTTGATTTTATTATTGTCATAGTAATAATACTAAAGAACGATTTGGACACTTCTATGTACCTTCTTGTTCCTGTAAGACCTTTTGGATCATGGAATATGAATAAATTATTTTGTTTGTTTGTTTTTTACTCTGAAAGTATCCAATAAACTGAGTACATGGGAAATGCAATCCAATAGGTACCTCTAAAAAGGGGTTGAAAGAACATTGGGTTGAAAGAACATTCATGGTTGCAATAATCTATTCAGCAAGCAAGTGACCTATGGACTATTGATATGGATGCTCTTTGACAACACTTATTGCATACTGCCACATGCCATTATACTGCTAGAATTGCTACACACTATAATTTCCATTCATCAAAATTTCTCAAGATAACATGAATGTGGAAAGGATTCCAAGCAATCTATAACCATTTTTTGAGAATTGTATAAACTATTTTTGAAGGATTCCCATATGTAATAAGTGTCTTAAAAGACTCATTGAAGCTTGGACTTTGAGAATGAGATTAGCATTTTTTCTCAACAAAGCATACTAAGAACCCTGGACAGCGTCCTATTTTCCCAGTCAAGGGATCTAACAGCTTTCAGACCAGACCCGCGTGTACCCGCTTGCATTTCTATTAGACTAATAACAGATCACGTTTTGAGCAATTCTCGTCCAAGCATATGACAGTCTTGTTCCTTCTCCACAGTTTCAAGAAAGATTTTAGGAGCATTCTTTGGTTATTGCCACTTACTTCTCAACCATGACTCATCATAGCACTTGTAAAAAATCTTTGGGTAACTTAAAACATGACAATGGCATAGATTGGTAGCCCTAAGCCAAATGATTTCAATAAGTTTTTTTTTACCAGTATAAATCAGAGCCTTAGCAAACCAACCATGTAGCCGTGATTGAAGCTTTCTTGAATGGGAGCTGTTCTCTTAGAACCCACAGAAACATTCAGGTAGTCTCAAGTTGTTGCATCACTGAGACAACCAATATGACCAAAAGGTAGAGTTTCTTTTATTCAAAGGTGATGCAAATAGTTGGTGATAAAGTTCCACTAGCAATAAGATAACATCAAACAAACAAACAAACAAACAAAGAATGCAAATCATTTGTTTAGGACATAAGTACGAGGAAACTCATGTGTTATCTGACTCTCTGATCAATTAAAGTGTTTTATGCGAACTGTCTTTTTAAATTTTGGAGGTTCATAGACTCGTCATGGGTTTGGCTTTGTAGCCAATGCGTCTGGTCACAGTGCGCATTGTCACGAATTCCTCTGCAGATGACGATGTATCCCAACCTGTGGTTCGTTGATCCACAAGTGTTAAAGTTAAATAAGAAAAAACATCAACGACTGTTGAAAGTAAAAAAAATAAGTAGTTGGGTTATTCCTGATAAGTATATAGAGAGCTTATGTCAGGAGGAGACGAGAGAAGGACTTAACAATTCAGGAGGAAGAGAGTGACGTGGCAGGAGTGATTGGAAGTCATCCGCGGGAAAGAAGAGAAGGAAAGACTCTAATGAAGAGAGGGGTTTTGCAGTTAGAGGTCGAGAGTTCGAATGGAGTGAGATATAAGGAGTGAGAGAAGGAGGAATGTTTTTAGCTTGATGTTGTTTGAGAAAGACCGTATGAGTCTACTCGTGGCTCGTCCGTGAATGAGGACGATGGATTTTGTTCTAGGTTGCCAATGGAAGAGCTTAGATCAATCTGTACTCAAAGCTGGTAGTATACTCCATATCTCATATTCAATATATAAAAGAGTTCCGCTTGTTTCTTTGTGATCGAGATAGCTAAACCTATCAATTGTGCGGCGAACTGTAATTGAATCTAACGCGGAGCTGTGAAGATGGAGGAATCTGAGAATCGGACGAAGATTTAAGAAGCAACACTCGACATCGTCGATGCAGAGGGACCGCCTCTATTTGCGAAGAATAAAGATGAAGTGGAGTATATGCGAATCGATGTGATAAGAATCCATAGCGAAAGTGCTGGATATAGGCAACGTCGGGAACAGCATTGTGGTTCGGGTGGAAGAAACAGCATCGCTACGATGGCGGACGGAAGCAAGTAGTCGATTCGGAGCTTTGAGAATCAGATGCCATCGATTACGCAGATTGTTAGCTCGGATCGAAGCAAGTTCCGTGCATCGGTCAAGCGCGCAGGAAAAGAGATAGCTTCCTCCGTAACGAATCATACATACACAGGAGTAACCGTGAATAACTCAATCTGAACCGGAACAACATTCAAATCACAGCTAGGTTATCCGGGGAAATCAAATAATACTTTTAGCTATATCGTAGAAAAACGATGTTTCGAGAGAAAAAGGGGAATATGCCTTGTGTTTGCTGGTTCCGTTACCGTTTTGATTGGAATCTCCGAGAGTAGAAAGGTTCTTTCGTATCGGGAATTTATAAAACGGAAGAACGAGAAGCTATATTTTGGTCTCTCTGAGTTTGGAAGGGCCAGTATTACAGTGGTTCAAGTGGGGAAGTGATCAACGATCCGTTTCCTAAGCTTGGAATACAATTCACAGAAAGGAGTTAAGAACCGGTTTGCGGAGCCGAATTATAAACGATCCAGCAGAGCGAGATTGTTACTTGCTACTAACAGACTGGGGATTATTGTGTGAATAATGTGATAAGTTTGAAAGGCCACTTTCGAAATCTTAGTTCACTTGGATGGATGAGAAGAACTTAATCAAAGTTTTCTTCAATGGGTTTGAAAACCGGGATGGATGAAGTAAGTTATTGCGAATCAGAGGAACCAGTGGGTCTAAATGTACGAATCACAATATTGGCCAGTTTTGAAGAATGCAGAGTGGCGGCGTTTTGTAAAGGTGATCAGCAACAGCTTCACAATGGAAATCAGCGCTATGATCACCTTTATCAAAGTTGGTCTAATGTTCATTAGCCGAGAAACCACAGCTGGGAATCATTCAAAATAACATAAGGAGAACGGTGGGACATGCACAATTGCCAGTTTAACAATGGCCGCGTCAATTACAATGTCTCGGATAGCAGAACTCGATATGATATTGAGGAAAGACAAAATTTGGTTTTTCCGTTGTCAAGTCTCCGTGGTCCCAACTCATAAACGGGATGTCCGAATAGAGCTTGAGGGTTATGAACAGTTAAATTAATGGACTATTCAACTGGAAGTACGTGATTCAGGTGGTAGAAGATGTAAGACTCCACGTCATGGAGCAAACACTACCTTACACACACTGTCGTTAACCGCCTCACATTCTTTGGGGTTGGACTCTCCTAAAGTATCAACGAAACCTACGGAGGTTGTATTAAACAACAAAAGAGGTGATAGTCATGCCGATAGTGGAGCTTCACAACAACTTTATTCTCCCTAAAAGTTGTGAATAGGCTGCACTTGAAAGTTGTGGGCGGAAAAGCAGCCTGATGTGTTTGTTTGGGAAATGGCGTTACCGTGTGAAAGCTCTTGTATATGCCACCACCGGCGGTATTACGTTCAACTTGAGAGAATAACCAAAACTTCTAACGTCTGACGTTCATCTCTCTAAGAACTGGAAGAACGTGGAATGGTAAAATCCTTGGAGTTTCAGCTGGCTGAAACACTTGCGTATGCGAGGTTGATTGGAAGCAAACAAGTATGGTCCATTTGTTTTTGAAGGGCAGCAGAGTCAACATTGTATGGCGGATGATTTTCCCTGCCACTGTGTACAAACGCTCTCCTTATATAGTCACTAACTCCAATATATCCCTGGGATACACCATCAAGAAGGAGGAAGTGTTGTTGTAATTCCTCGAAGCGGGTTACATCCAATGAAACCAGAAATGACTTTGTCCATCAAGAATCTTGCCTCGGTCTAACATCAGCTTTGGGCAGCAGTATTGGACGAGTTTTGCTGGATATCTTTGACATTAGACACCGAGGGGTACTATCCACCTCCTTTGGGGTAGAACATACAATCACATTGCACCAAAGTGAGGTATCTTCTGTCTCGGTTGACCATATAGATACCCCACATTGCTAGCAAGATTGTGATGGAACAAAAATGGTGACAGAGATGTTAACAGCTGGGATTATGAGACCAAGCAACAGTCCTTTCTCAGCCCGGTGCTTTTAGTTTAAGAAGAAAGGACGGTTCATTCCGTTTCTGGGCATTGACTACAGAGGCCCCTTAATCGAGTGACTGTACCTGTAAGTATCCCATTCCTGTCATCGTCAAGCTACGATTGAATTACATAGGGTGCAAACGGTTATTTCAACTAAATTGGGACTTACGGCTCTGGCTTACCACCAAATCAGAATGGCTTGCCGAGGACATCAAGAAAGACTGCTTTTCGGACTTTGCCGAGGGACCATTAATGAATTTCTCGTCAATGCCATTTGGGTTAACCAATGCGCTAGCACCTTTCAAAGCACTGATGACATGGTTTTTCAAAAACCTTTCCTGAGGCACTTTTGTCCTAGTCTTTTTTGATGATTATCCTCATCCTTCAGTAAGACCCTATGTTCGGATCAATGTGGAAACACTTGAGGGTGGTGTTTGCAGGTATTTACGAGACAGCAATTTTTCGCAACAAAAAAAATGGGCTCAATTTGGGACTCCACATGGATACCCTGGGCCATATCAATTTCACAGCAAGGGGTAAGCGACCGGATAGGTTTGAAGACGGAAGCAATGAATCAGTGGCCGAAACCCAAAGACTTATCAAAACAGTTGCGTGGGTTTCCTCGCTCAAACGGTACTGTTTCTTGTTATTATCGTCCAGCTAATCATCAGAAATTATGGGTGTGATTGCGAGACCTCTTACATCATTTTTATAAAGGGAGCAATTTTGTTTGGGTGATCGAATCTCAGTTGGGCATTTGAAAAAGCTGAAAACAGCGATGGTATCAGCACCAAGTGTGGCTTTTAAAACCGACTTTTGAAAGAAATTTATTTTGGAGTCTTGACGCTTTTCAGGTGTGGGCCCATGCGCGGTTCTGATGCAGGACAAACAGCCAGTAGGCTTACTTTAGTCATGCTTGACGGATCGGGAGCACTAAAACCGGCCTATGAACGCGATTAAATGGCCATTGTTATGGCAGTGCGTAAATTGGAGACATTATCTTTATCGGCGGCATTTGAAGTACGCACGACCACAGAAGCCCTCCAAGGTTTTTATTGGAACAAAAGGAAGTAAACCTGGAGTACCAAAAGTGGTTAACCGACGACTTTTGGGATTTGATTTTGACATCTCTTATAAGCGCAGGGTGGCGAAAACAAAGCTGCGGATGGTCCTCTCCCTGTTGTAATGTCAGTTTTCTGCTTTTGCTGGTAGCACTCACGGTTTCCATCAGCACTTCCAATGGCAAGGATAATAGATAAGGAGAAATAGCACAGGACAGGCTTTCCGCAATATCCAAGACACAATAAGCGAAGCTACAGGATGTTTAATGAGTTAAATCCGAAAAAACTCAGGGGCTCATTGATGGTCGCCATTATGGTTACTAAGAAGAGATTGTGATAGCTTGGTAAAATTTCAAGATTTATACCATTGAATATTTAAAATGAAGTGTCCACGACAGTAAGGCTGGCGGCCACTCTTAATATCCCGGGGTGTTGAAGTAACCTAATGAAACGGATACAACGTTCATTTTATTGAGACAAAATGTTCGACAGTCCAGGAATATGTTGCTCAATTTGGAGGTGTTCCCGAAACATCACAAACTATTCAACTTTATCCCAGCCGGATTGCTGTCAGCCACTACATATTATAATAGGATTTGGGGACGAACAAATTAATATGGACCTTATTATCGAAGGGCTTAACCCGACATCGTATGGGGTGAATGTGGTACTAGGTGGTGGATTGATAGACTGAGGTAAGTATGCCCATTTCAATCGGCCTTCATCATCCGTTTTCGTCAGTGGATGTAGCCAAAAGCATTTGTCTCGGCAGATAGTTTAAATTGCATGGGTTTCCACGGAGCATCCTTCAAGATCGTGATCGGATCTTCTTTAGTGCTTTTTGGACAGAACATTTCGACTCGCGGAGACTAAACTGCACAATATAGTACGAGCTTTCACACCACGCAAAACACGAACGGGCAATCAGAGGTTTTGAACGCTTGCCTTTGAAAGAACATACTTAGCGTTGTTTTGCATCAAAGAGCAATCCTCGGACCATGGTCTAAATATTTGTCTTGATCGGAGTTAATCTCTTCTGGTACATCTACATTTCATACAGCTCTCGCAGACTACTCCTTAATTAAGAGTGGTATGAAAGATTCGGTCGTGGAATCCACCGTCATTGGACTTTCATTTTGAGCCAGGGTCAACTAGTAACTTCCGAATTGGAACAAATCCTCATGTTTAAGCCAGACAGATGAAATGTTGGGATCTTTAAAATGCACTAGCTCGGAGCACAGCAAGCAGTGATGAAGGGCGCAGGCAGATAAGAACATCGTCGGGATGCTGAGCGAGATATGCGGTGGGAGGGGGATATGGTGTATTGAAACTACGTCCGTATAGACAAACACTCAGCGTAGCGAAAACGATTCAACCTGTCAGAAACTCGCTGCTAAGTAATTATGGGCCTTTTTAAGGTGCTTGCAAGAGAGGGAGAATGCCCCTTAACAAGTTACTTCTTCCGGAAGCATCTAAGATCATCCCGTTTTCCACGTCCTCTCAGTTGAAAATGGCGGTGAATCCGAGTGAGCAGATTTTAGAACTACCAAACAGCTTTGTTCAGGGCCCGAGGAGATAGAGCTAGCACCTGAGAATGTGCTTGACAAAACGCTATGGGATCCAAACGAGGCGTGTTGGAGCTGCTAAGTACGTTGGGTGGGGAAGCAAGGATAGGGAGAATTCGTGGGTGCCCTATCCAACGTTTCATTACGCAAATTTCCAAAGATTATAAAGCTTGAGGGCAAGCTTGGTTTTGTTGGGGGGAGTAATTGAATAAGTATAAGAGAAGCTTATGTCAGGAGGAGACGAGAGAAGGACTTAAAACAATTCAGGAGGAAGAGAAGTGACCGTGGCAGGAGTGAATTTGAAGTCACGCGGGGAAAAGAAAGAGGAAGGAAAGACTCTAAGAAGAGAGAGGGTTGTTGCAGTTAGAGGTCGAGAGTTCCAAATGGAGTGAGATATAAGGAAGTGAAGAGAAGCAGAGGAATGTTTTTTAGGGAGGGCTGATGTGTATGAGAAAGGACGTTATGAGTCTACTCTGCCTCCAGTCGTGATGAAGACTGGATGGATTTGTTCTAGTTCGCCATGGAAGAGCCTTAGATCAATCTGGTTACTCAGCTTGTTAGTTTCTCAATTCATATTCATAATAAGAGTTCGTTGTTCTTAGTGATCGAGATAGCTAAA
>CAJHQP010004859.1:0-51007 GCA_905132765.1 Moricandia arvensis | reverse complement strand
CGTTTCTCTCTGTCTTCGACGCCTTTCTCTTCTTCACCGGCTCCGTTTCTCTCTAGACCCACCGTGTCCTCGCCTCTCCTCTCCTCTAACAGGTTATGTCTTCTTCTTCTCTGAATGGTTCAAGATCAATCGTTTGATAGATGTACTGTTAGGGTTTCTTTGCTTCTATTTTGTTCCAATCTTCTACTCCTCTCTTTAATCCGAGTATTGCTGTGTTTTGTCTTCGTTTGAAACTGTAGATTATGTCTCCTTAGGGTTTTCAGTCTGTTTGTCTTTTACTCTGTATATTTAGGGTTTCTGTTTGTCTTGATCTAACTCTTGGAGTTTTGGTTTGATTTGTTTCAACTCACCGATTGGTACCCTTTTTCTTTGTTTCTCTTGTCATGGTTCTATTTGTATTATTTATATTCATCTTGCTCTAACTCACTGAGTAAGGATTTCGTTTGGTTTCTTTTAACTCACATATTTCTTGTCTTGCAACAGTTATGACAGCAAGAAGAGGAACAATGCCTTCATCCATGAGTCCTCCAATGCCACCAGGAGCAACTTGACATGCTGTACATGGGACTGCATCTTCTTCACGCTCTAACAACTATGCAAATATCAGTCTCAATGCAATGCTCAACGCTCCTTCAAGGCTGTCCCAGCCACGTCTGCATCCAGACAAAGTGAATGGAGCTTTATGGTAAGTTGTTTACCTATGTTGTATGTTTTGTCTATCATTATGCTTTCATGTTTGTATTACTCACTGTTGTTGTCTCTTTTATCCTGTCATTAGGTTTGATATTGACCCTTCTGTCAATTCATTCATTCGCTCAACATGGCAGGGATACTTCATGGGACCTTGGAGGAATTGGTCTCAAGTGCCTGAACAGAGGAAGCAAGTGTGGTGGCAAACCTTTGTGGTTAGTGTTTGTATCTCTGCTTTTAATCATTTTACGTTTCTAATATTATTTAGAAAATCGATTCACTACTATAATGGGTTGTGTCTTCCTTTTTGTAGCAACAATATTATTGGGAATCACAGTTTAATGATCTTGTCTACTTCCACTGGAAAAAGGAGACTAGGGTAACAATATGTGAACGCATCAGCACTAAGAAGAGGAAGAACAAGAAACCTAGCTACATTGGTGATAGGGACTGGGACACTCTCTTGGCCTATTGGGCCACAGAAGCTGCTCAGAAGAAGAGTAGAAATGCTGCTGCTTGCCGCAAGTCTGATCCTGAAAAAAAAGGAGTTGCCAAGCATAATGCTGGACCAGTAGCATTTGCAAGGATTGAATATAACATGGTACCTTTTCTCTTTGCTTTTTACTTACCCATTGTATAGTTATTTATCTAATGTTTTTGTTTTTGTTTTCCAGATGGTGGCCTCTGGTGATAATCAACGTCCATCTTACATTGACCTTGTTCGGAAGACACATACACGCAAAGATGGAACCTTCGTTGACTACCGTGCTGAGGAACTTGTGACTCAGGTAGAGAAGGAGGTGTCAAAGCTTTCTGCTGAATCTCCAAATGATAGTAGCCCAACTGCTTCATCTGCTCCTTCTCGGATCCTCATCAACCAAACATATCTTAAGGTTATGTCTTCTAAGTTATTCCTTAGTATTTACACATTTTATAGTTATATTGAGTTTGTACTTGTTAAATTGATTAACTTCTGCTTCATTGCCTTGAGAGTATTTAGAGTTGTTTGATTAGTTTTATTTACTTCTTTGCTCATTGGCCTTAGTATTATTGATTGACTTGCCTCTTTGATCCAATATCTTTTGGTCTAAGAATAAGTAATTTTTCTTTGATTTAACTCTGATTTTGTTTTCTCTTTGATTGACATGAGCTTTAACTCTGGTTTTGTTTTCTCTTTTACAGCTTGCTAAGCCTAAAAAAGGCCTTGTCTATGGTCTTGGTAGCGCCCAATTCAAGGATTTCAATCCAACTGACAAAGTCCCTGGCTCTCTTCAACGCTCCATTGACATGGAGTTCCGTATGTCTGGTGTCGAGACTGTTCTTGAATCTGTCACAACAGATGTTTGTGAGATGAAGCAAGACATGACTGCTATAAGAGCTATGGTCGCTCAGATTATGCAGAACGTTGGACCTCAGCCGACAACTTCTGCTTCTGCTCAAGCAAGTGCTTCTCAAGCTCCAGTCCCAAATGTTCCTTCTCTTGACCCACATGCTGAGACTGCTACATCCCATGGTAACACCAACATCTAATCCAGAAGAAGACTGAAAACTTCACCTTTTGTTTCTATGTAGTTTCTTTTGTTGTAAAATTATGACTCTTTTTGCTAATATTTGATCTTAGTAGATCATGTGTAATTTGAACTAATTATCAAAATTAATCTACTGTCACTTTTGTTCTTATTAATGATTTAAATATTTTTTAAATTTGTTTTCATATTTTATTTGTATTGTATTTGTGGTTTGGTACAGTATCAATATAGAAATTTTAGAGGATTTTTTTCTGATTGAATAAGCATGTCACAGACATAAATCGTGGCTAAAAATAACATGGCTCGATAATCACGAACTGATCACCGAAATATCGTGGTTATATTAACCACTAATGTTTTCCTGGCTAACAGTGGCTAACTATAACCACTAATTTGAGTGGCTAAATAGTAGCTATAGTGCCACGAACTGGCCATGGAAATTTAGTGGCTATATTAACCACTATTGTTTCGTGACTAACAGTGGCTAACAATAGCCACTATAATTAAGTGACTAGATCGTGGCTAGCTTGCCACGAACTAACCACGGATTTATTTACCCACGACGCTATAGCCACTATTTTTTTCTTGCACAAAATCGTGGTAAATTTTGTATAGCCACGGATTATGTCCATATAGCCACGAAATGGTAGTGGCTATTTTGGTTGTTTTTACTAGTGATTCTAGCATAAACACGCTTAACATTAGTGTTCTAAACTGATGTGTAACGAAAAAGGTAAATCAACTTTTGTGGCATAAATAACCAAATCAATTTTTTTAATTTTTTCATATATCAGAAAAAGTTAAGAAAATAAAATTTCACGTACGTCTAGTGGATGTCGACTTATCCTTTTTTACACCAAAAAAAAGCTAAGAAAAGTGTACGTTAATGGAGCAGAAAAGTACTGAAGGGACGTATGTGATTAATGAAAAAGAATGGAAAAATCTAGAGAGGATTACGAGAGTGATGTAACACAGCTCATTCCATGATTACGAGGGACATTCTTTTCTGTAGCCCTTAAATCAATAGGGAGGCATCTATTTCGATTTTTTATGTTCGATAAAAAAAAAGAGACGAATATTCATCAATGCACATGAGTAAAATCGAATTAATAAGTATATACATTTTTTTATATATAAGTATATACATTACCAGCATATCTATTTAATTATTTTTATTAGAATTGATAGCTAATAGTAATATAATTTTTATTGGCTTCAAATCTATGCTTGATTAAGTTCAAAAAAATCTATGCTTGATTGACTTGTACTCTTTCTTAATCATGAGTAAAATATATAGCTTCTTAAATGACGATTTAACGTTTGATTTTAGATTTTTGATTCCGAATATAGATATAATGCGACAAGAAATTTATAGGGTAAGCTTTTACAAAAAGAGAAATTTATAGATTATGTTAGTTGATTGATTTGACTGATGAAATGAAAGGTGACAGCTGAGACTTGGAAAATCAAAAGCATGCATGGTTTACAAATTTTATAAATAAAAACGACTAGAGATATACAGAGAGAAGAAATGAGAGAGGTACATGAGTTTTTCTCTTTGTATCTGTAAGTGAAAAAGCTTACCTATGTATTTTTTTAATATAAAAAAAGTTCATCTATGATTTTTCTTTAATAAAAAACTTAGCTATGTACTTTTAAAATATTATCTATTTGTTTTTTTAATACTAAAAAAGCTTAACTAGGTGGTTTATTATTCTTTACACTTTTCTGGTTAAAACGAGCATCAAGGTAATCTATTTTGCACAGCGGTTATATATATTACTTTTTGTTTGTTAAAGCGTTACATATATTATACAAAACTAAAGTGTGGCTTCTACCTCAAACTACAGTTATCATTTAGAAAAGAAGATTATGTAATTCAAACAAACTAGCTATTTTTATCAAAAAAAAAATTAGCTATTTTGTATATATATATATACTCGTTTATGTTTGCAATTTTTCTGTTTAACGACACTATAGTTGTTAAAAGCTTGCTAAAACTGACACATTTGGGTATGGGTAGTCTACCTTCCAATCAAATAGCAAATTGATAAACAACCCAACTTCTAAATTTCGATAAACACAAGCTGAAGAAGACAAAAGAATAGAAAAGAACACTGAAATACTCCCTCCGTTCCATAATATAAGATGTTTAGAAGAATTTTTATGTTCCAAAATATAAGATCTTTTCATATTTTTAGGTAACTTTAATTTTATCAAAAACTGTGTAACCAATCAAATTTAATAGTTATATTTTGTAATTGGTTAATTCATTTTTCATTTATAATTTTAATAATATATTCTAGATCAAAAGTAGTTTTCTTAATAACCGTGTTTTACCTAAAACATCTTATATTTAGGAACGGAGGGAGTAATTAAGAAATAGAGTAGGTGAGAAAAATGAGCCTGACAAAATAATACTTAAGTATATAATTTTTACTTTGAGGAGAAAAAAAACAAGTGTGAATCCTGACATATACATCAATAGACCTTTCCTTCTTGAAGTAAGAAATGGAGGAAAATTGAGGAGTGAGCGTGTAAGTCAAGCAATGTCTAAATATTATTGTTTCAGGCTATTCACTTTCTACAGTCTACGTTTTTGGAAGGGTCCCAAAATTATCGTCCACATTAAATGTTGCACTATTTTTATATACTGGAAAAAGGGATAGAATACATTAAATAAAGGTTGTGTAATGTTTTTATAACTTAATATTCCGCAAATTCTATGCACACTGCATTAGGGACCGTTCACTTCGACCGTATTGTTTGACAAGACTTTTACAAACGTTGAATAGTGAATAGTAATGATGTATATCACAAAATAATTAGTTTTGATGATCACGAATTAAAAATGAAATGACATAATGGTGTATATACAGTTGATCAATAAGTTTGCCAAAAGGAGATTGCCCAACACCCACGTGCATGACCATGACCATGTCACTCTACATCATTATGGATTTTTGTTTACTTTTTATTTTAAACCATTCAAATATGTAATTTAATGAAGATAATATGTAGTGACAAGGTCAATAATTTAAAGTTCGATGACTAAATTAATTCCAAATTATTCTATTTCCAAATGCTAGTGTTTGGTTGATTAATTTTTTCGGGATCTGTCTAAGAATTGACCAATAGCTATTTTATTTCGGAGTGGTCTACTAGATACGGTTTGCTTTTGACGGATGGAGTGTGACATTGGTATATTGATGCTACTATATGCCAACATTATCACGTATGTGGTCTCTCTATATGGTCGCATGTTTATTGCTGGCTAATGTTGCAAGGAGTTCCAACGCTAAAAGAATATACAGATGAACTCTGGTCTAATGATAGTTGCGTTGGGACAAAATGTAAGATCGTTTTTCTCTAAATTTGACTCTCTCTAGCTTGGAACAACTTTGTTACGGGTTTAGACTTTGGCTGGTGAGTTTTTACGTTCGGAGCATAATTGGTTGCGTTGGCGTAGTCATTAGTATTAGAGATAAAGTATTTCGTAACGAGAATTTAATGAAACTTTTTGAATAATATATAAAAAATTACGTCTTATCGTCAATTAGTTTTAAATTGAAAATTTATTATAAATCCGGATATAACTAGAACTTAAATCCTAAATACTCGAAATTTTTAATTAATATAACATTTTAACCGAGTATAAATATCATAATAGACTCGTTCGACCGAATATAAATATTTTAAAGTATCAAAATTTCTGTTTGGTAAAAGTCATTATCTCAAGAAAGAGTACTAGGGATCACGTATCCCCCAACGGAAATTTGATGAAACTAAATAATATTCTCCCTACATTCCGAAAAGATCCATATTCTAGCAAAAAATATTGTTTCAAAATGTTTCATTTTTTTTACATTTTAAATGTATTAGTTAATGTTAAATTGTAAATTTTTATAAAATTATTGAAATTCTATTGACTAAAAGTTATGGGGAATAGTAAATTACAAAAAAAAACATTGGTAATTCAAAATTTATATGTTTTTTAAATATGCATAAAAATTCTAAAACATACATCTTTATAAAATATAGAGGAGTATAAAAAAAGTTTAGATCAATCCAATTATCATAATCTAATCTATTAAAAAAGAAGTACAAATAGGAAATACCCCTTAGTTTTCCACAAAAATTACAATTCTCTGCCACTGATATTATCCCTATATCCAAACACAACTAAATCACCCCTTACATGGACATATGCTCATAATAAGCCCATTACTAATTTGTTTGACCCAATAATTATATTTTGTATATTTGTAACCATAAAATGAGTATTATTATTTCTTTTCACCAGAGTCTATATCGTTGCATCAAAACCATCTTTAAATTATTAAATCGAAAAATTGAATTAAATGTCAAAAACATATATCTTATATTCTAAGATAAGTCATTTTTACATATATTCTAAAACATATATCTGAAGTACAATTAGTACTTAACCCTAATTTTTTCTTAATATTTACCATTGAATACCACTAAACTTAAACACAGTCGTTTAATAACTTAACAACCTAGCCCAAATTTTTTTACAAAACCAAGTGCACCTAAACTCACGTAGTTTGTTATTGAATATGCCTCAGTTTAAAATTATTCTGCAGAAATCAAAACAAATGTGATTCAATACCAAATATGACACGGTCTACATGATCAAAACCAATAATTTAAAGTTTAGTTCACCACATAAAAAAAATCAATTTGTGTAAATACTTAACCACTTGATTTCGATGCAATATAACTCATGATTAAAAAATCATTATCAATGAACTGGTTTAGCAAACATGTCAGTTATGCACAAATTAATAGGTTATCTGCAAACATGTTGAATACATAAATTAATATTGTAAAAGAAATAATTATAAGATAGACTATTATCTGCAAATCTACCAGTTTAAATTATTCATTCAAATTTTAGTTTAACCCACTATATTCCGTATGTACACGATATTATTTGCAATATATAAATATATTTAAATTATACATTATAAACAAACTAAACGTTTTTGGGTTATCAAAATCTTCTATATCTTACAAAAACATTCCTAAAATATAAACAATCAATTAATTTTTTCTAACTTATCCGTATTTGACAAATATTCATAATTTTTTTCTGTTATCACTAATTATGCTGAGTATGTATTCTATAAATGACAAACGTTATATCCATACTTTGCTCATGCGATCTTAGCAATTAATTAAACATATATTCTTGTAGCTAAAATTTACAAATATATGCTATTAATTGTATTTGTTTTAAAAAGAAATATTCTTTTATAAAAATGTATCTCAAATCTAGCCATCTATATTATTAACTTATGTATTAGTACAAATCATGGACAAATTATACATATAAGGGCATGAATAGAATGACGATACATATTATCGTAAAGAGAATAATAATTTATTGCTTACCATTAGCTAACTTATTTGTTAAAAAGTAATCAACAAAAAAGAAGATGAGAGAAGTTGTAACACCGACAAAAAAGTAACAAACAAAAAATTAGGTATAATTTTCTTAGAAAAATGTGTTTGCCAATAATATTTAGATTTCTACAAAATTTAGTTATTATTCTAGCCCATCTTTGTTACAATTTTTATCATAATTACCCATTTTATTTATTTGTATGATCAGGTGAGTTTAGTACAATTTATTAATATCATAGCTATTTTGTATGTGTATATAGATCTTACAAATAACAAAACAATGAAAATATTTTATAAAATATATTTTTTGATTATAACATATTGAAGGATGTAACTGTTTTAAGCAAATACACCTCCAAAACATATTATAGTTTTAATATCTTCATAAATTTAACATATATTATATAGATTTCATAATAACAATGTGTAAATATTATTTTACATTATTATTTATATAACTAAAAATTATATTTTAAAAATATGTAATTTCTATTGCTAATAAATTGTGGAATTTAGTGTCAACGTAGTTATATTAGATTAATTATACCAAAACATATCCATAAATTGATTCTTAGTAATATATTTTTCAATCATCAGATACCAATATAAAACAAATTTATTCAATATATTATATAAAATATATGAAACAAAGCCCATTTTAAACAGTACATGTTTTGTAAATTTAACAAGATACAAGTATTTATATTATAGAACGTATAATTATATAATGGTGACATGAAAAACAAATATCAACATTTAACAAAAAGTGAAAACCATCAACCGCGCGGACGCACATATCAATATCTAGACTTTGATTAATTTAATACTCATCTCTACCTATGGAGGATAATATCATGATTTGTTGATTACAGTTTTGTTAAATATATAATAAGGTTTCATAGTAAAACAAAATACAAACTATACATTACTTGCTGTATAAACTTAATTTTTTTCTTAGTTATTTTAAAATTTATAATATATTTTCTTAAATAAACTCCACTTTCAGGTCAGACACATGTTTTATATTTTTTATTTTAATTTTAAAAAATCATTTATGTAATGTTCTATTTTGTAAAAATACATATATATACACACATGTTTGGATTTAAATTCAATAAAATATTTTTTTTTAAAATATGTGAAATCAATGTATTAATACATAGTTACAATTTATAACACAATATACATCAATAAAAAAATTACATAATAACTGATCCAACATACATCCAATAAAAAATATATAATACAATACAATAATGAAAAATATAATTTTAACAAGTTGCTAAAGTAATACAAATGAAAACGTTAAAAAAAATTGATGTGTTTTGAAATATTTATAAGTATATCGAAAACAAACACCCGCGCACCCGCGCGGGTCCGATCCTAGTTAATTTTAAGTTAAAAGTTAGTGATAAACCTAAATCTAACAATTAGTAAACAAGTTGAACTTCGTTTCTTCCAATCAGGGGGCGAACTTCGTTCAGATTATGCAAGTTTGTTGTTGCACAAAAAGAATAATTGAGTAAACTATGCTTCTAGCTTATGATTTTATTGGGCCGACTTTTTGTATATGTTGACTCTATTAGAGCATCATTAACAAGAAAGCTCTTCCACACAAACTCTCTCTCATAATGTAGTAAAATATCCGTGCGTTAAATAAATAATTTTTAAAGAAAAATAAATTGACACATTTAAGAGTTTCTCATCATTCTCGGAAAATTTTTCAACCTAAAAACGATTCTACTCCCTCACATCATTTTCTTATTCTCTTTCAATCTTTTTTCTCTTTAAATACAGAGAAACTGTTAGAGAACCTGCCCTGATATTAAAGATATGAGTGCACTTACTTTGTTGAATATTCTATTTTACTTTGAAAAAAGGAAAAGAATTACAAAAGTTACAATTTGTAAATAAAAGAGGAAGAGACAGCCAGAACAAAAGCTGTTACTAACCTCATGGGATGTCACTCAATTATTAGTAAAAACTTATATGATGACTTTGATCTTTTCGTTTTATTAATGGGATGTTTCGTACTAGGATAAGTGGATGAGGATTTCACTTTTACACCTGACCTTAAACAAAATTTCATTTGGACCTTTTTAAGTTGAGTGATTTAGTGAACTACCCATATTTGAAGCTCAAATTAGCAAAATGTCATTGATTGGACATGAAGGACACTGACACAACCATTTGGCAAGAAAATGCCGAGAATGCCCTTTCTCTTTCCTCTCATTAACACGAAGCGTAAAAACATTTGTTAACATATAACACTTCTGTTAACGTCTACAATATTTGTTAACAGCCAACACATTTATTTCCGCGAAGCGTAAAAATAATTGTTAACAGTTAACACTTCTGTTAACGTCTACAATATTTGTTAACCGCTAACACGACATCGAATCTAAAACCCAGAAAATTGATATCATCAAAAAAATGATGTAATTTAATTGTATGTACTTCTCTAATAACATATTTAAAATTATTTTTTTAGAATCAAAGTGAACTCAAAAATATTTAACATATTTATTTTGCATGTAATTCATTTTGAAAATGATAAGAGGAGAGAAGAGAAAATGAAAAAAAAAAACTGACACACCCACATGTAAATGCATGAAGGAAGGAGAGAGAGAAAGAAGGGCAATTTGGTCAGACAAAATAAATCAGTCCCATCATAAGCAAGTGACTAGTATAGACCCCCATTTGGGGTGTATTGGCCAATTATCTCTTTTAAGTTTAAGGTGGTGTTATTGAATGATGTATTTTAATAGAGTTCAAATCCAAACACAATCCACTATTATTCGAACAATGATTATAAATTCTATTTTAAAATTTAGTGTTATTCAATGAATGATTTAAATTTTGTTTTTAAAATCCAGTGTTATTCAATTTTTAAGGATTTTAAAATTCTTTGTATTTTGGATTGATTTCAAATCATTTTTTATGGACTCCCATGAATAAATAATTGAACTCAAAATCCAATGTATACTGCAAAGATTTTAGAATCCATCAAATTAAACTATCTTAAAATTTTAAAATTTGATAGATTATAAAACATTACACCCCCTAAGTTGAAGCGATTGTAAACTCTTGTGAATTTATTTGTCGGAGGATTTTATATTATACGATTCATGCTTTATTTTATTTTCTGGAGGCTTAACACGAATCAAATTAGGATTTGAGTCCAATTTGGAAGAAAAGATTGATTATCTAATATATTTGAACTAGTTATCATTTAAAACAAGCTAATCTTTTATCTAATAACAAGACTACATGCATTAACCACATGAGTGTGGTCGGATGGTGAATGACATCTCTTCTCAAAAAAATCTGAAATTAAATCCACGCTAATTCAGATTTATTTATATGTGTGACCATGCAATATAAATATCTAATTTCCCTTACGAATAATCAGATTTAGTTGGGACGGATAATTAAACTCCCAGAAATTAGTCAGTTGAGCTTCAGCCCACCATACACTCTAGTTATTCAAAAAAGAAGGCTACATGCATCAGTATCCACAAGAACCGTTCTAGCCTATCATTTGCTTAGAGAAGTGAACTTGAGAGAGTTAATAATATCAACCCTATTTCAATTCACATTTTATTAAACGTATTTTCAGTAATTATTTAAATTCAGTTTCATATATTTAATTATAAATCTAGAGTTTAGTTTAAAGTAATTAGTTCAAATAATTTATGAATTTAGAAGGGAAATAGGATGAATTGGTAAACTTGAGATAATGATGTCGACCCATATTTATTTGACATGATAACATGGAAGTATGGAACATTGGAAGTTAGGTGTAACCTATACTGTTTTTTTTGTAACTGAACTTATACAGTTATACTGTTTCTATGAGGAAAATTATATACTAAACATGTACACACATTATTAGAATTCTCAAATAATTTGTAGAACACGCATGTTTTCCTGGCATTTATGTTTCAACTTGAATTTAGCTAGATATACGAAAATGACGTTTTTAATGACTATTTTTCGTTTTGGTTATTAAACCCATATAAATTACCTATTAAACTCTGAATTGATATATTTTTTGTAGGTCCTACAATGATAATAACTAATTATTTTAAAGATGATTAATCTAAGAGCAAATCTCTTAAATAACTTTTTTTAAAGTTTTTGTCACAAAAAATAACCTTCAAGAACAAAAATGACTAAACTAATATTTTTTTTTTTTAAATTAATATTTTTTTTTTCAATTTTAAATCTCACTCCCAAAATCCCACCCCATTACTCTAAACCCTAAGTATAGATTAGTTAACCCAAAAGGTATAAATATATATCTACATTTTTTAATAAAAGTTATTTTAGTTATTTTTTTTTTAAAATTATTTTTGTTACAAAAAAATTTTTTAGGTGTATCTTAGATATTTCTCTTAATTTAAAATATCCTCCATTTATTATTGCGCTCACTCGTCGCAGAAACAGAGATTCCTCGCTGTCCAAACTGAAAAATAAGATCGCATTTATCTCAAAAGCTCTCACACAAAGACAAAGATCTTCTTCTTCCTCTCTCTCTCTCTCAGCTAGTAACAATGGAGAACCCCCCAGATCAAAGAGAGTCAAATGAGATGATGCTTCAACCAAGAAACACAAGACCAAAGGGTGGACTTCTCACTATGCCCTTTATCATTGGTAATAAAAACCATTACATCTCTTTTGTCTTCTTCTTCGCATTGGTTCGATTCTTATACTCTGAATGTCTTCTTGTTCTTGTTCTTGGTGTATGAAGCAAACGAGGGGTTCGAGAAAGTGGCGAGCTATGGATTATTACAGAACGTGATTCTTTATCTGATGAGTGATTACGGATTAGGACTAGTGAAAGGACAAAACGTGTTGTTTATGTGGGTCGCTGCTACTAACTTCATGCCTCTCGTTGGAGCTTTTCTCTCAGATTCTTATTTGGGTCGCTTTCTCACCATCTCCATTGCCTCTCTCTCCAGTTTCCTGGTAACTAAGCTTCACCTCCTCTCAAAATATTTTCATTTTTTCAAGAACCGGTTATGCTCCTTTTCCGGTTTAATCCGGTCTATTTTCGGTTTAATTTCAATTCCTTTAAATTCCATAAGCTCTTTGAGATTAGTAATTTTACTAACAAGTGAGCCCTTCGGGTTTGTAAATGGTTTGTTTAGTTTTTTCTATACGGTTCTTGTCGATACGAGGAGATTTTTTTTTTTATATATACGAGGAGATTTTAGGTTGTTTTCTAACTAAAATTGGAAGTTTCAAACCGGGTGTTCCGGTTCAGATTGATTTGGGTGAAATATGTAAACCAATAATTGGGACTTTACTTTGCGTCAACAATTCAGTAAAATCTAACAATAATAGAATTAAGGGCCTAGGAATTGAATGGTACGAGGTTTTTCTAAAAGTAATTCTTTATTATTTAAAACACTCGGAAGGGTAATTTTTTACTAATGGTAAATTTCAGGGGAATATTTTACATTTTACTTTCATTTCCAGAATCACTAAAGGCATGTTTATTGCATCTCACTTGGTACGGATTTTTAAAATTTTTAATAAATATGCTTTAATTTTTAATTAAAAAATCTTAATAACCGTTTTTAAATAAAAGATATAAGAGTTGTTTCTTAGTAAAAGAATTTTTCTTAAAAAAAGTAAAATCAAAAAAAAAAAATTAAATTAAAAACTTTACCCTAAGAGATTATTGGTAAACATGGCCTAATAACTGTTTATTTGATGAAGTTTCTGAATCACTAAAAGATGTTTATTTGTTGAAGTATACAACACCAAGGGTTATATATAGTATTGTACAGTAAACTTTCTATTTTAAGAGCTATGATTATGCTTTGTAGAAGAAGCCTCTTTCCGAAAAGAGTCAAAATTTCTCACATGTTGCATGTGCCACCCTGAAATTGCTGTCCAATAAATGAACGACAGCAATTTAATTTTTCAAACATTTGTTTCAATAAAATAAATTAAATAAATATCAAAGCCGGTAAAATTAAGTACAAAAAGCCAGGTGTTCTGAAATGTCCATGTGATTATATCACAATATGTCTAAATAACCATAATGTATTTATGTATCATTATCATTAAAATTTGTCCAACTTTAAGTAAAAAGTTTCCCTTGTTTGGGCCTAGATTCTCTCTCACGGAAAGATCTTTCTTTAGTGGGTGGAGCCTTGCTGTCGTAAAGTTGTTGACACGTAGTAAAGAAGCACCGCAAAATAGACAGTTTTTCAGATCAATCTTCTTTCTTTTAAGGGTTTGTTCTTATTTTCTGTCGGTGTTCATAAAATTCCAGAAATTTCTCAGTAGAAATTCAAGATGTCGCATGCAATGGATAAAGCGATGATGGCCTTAGCTTTGGAGGAGGAAGATGAACCGTTTGATATGCCAAATCTTCCTCAGTTCCGATCGTGTGAGAGAAACGCTAGAAGCTTAATAGGAAGGATGCTCAATCCAGATTGTCAGAATATGTCTAAACTCATTTATGACATGCCAAGGAAGTGGCAGAAAGAAGGAAAGGTTCGCGGAGTGGTTTTATCAAAAGAAAAATTTCAATTTATCTTTGATAATGAGCATGATCTTCTCGAAGTCTTGGAGAAGGGCGTGCACACTTCCAACGAGTGGGCTTTAGCAATTGAAAGATGGGTGGAGAACCCTCCGGAGGATTACCTACAATTCATCAACGTATGGGTTCAGATAAGAAATATTCCGGTGAATCATTATACAGAAGAAGCAATTACGGCGTTAGGGGAACGGATTGGCGCAGTTAAGGTGGTAGCTTTTGACCCAGAAAGGCCACAGATACATGATTATGTGAGAGTTCAAGTGAGATTTGATGTCTCGAGACCTCTTAAGAAATCAATGGTGGTGAATCTACCGGAAGGAGGGACAACTGTAGTAAGATTCAATTATGAAAGAGTCCAAAAAAGATGTTTTGAATGTCAGAGATTGAATCATGCTAAAGAGGTTTGTCCTTTACTTGTGAAGAAGCGTAAAGATATAGCTCTTGAAAGAAGACAGAGGATTCTTAAGGAGAAAGTTGTACCAGAGGCATTCATTGGACCGCAAGATCCTTTATATGGTGTTTTATCAGAAGATCAAGTGGGGATATGCTCAGTGACAGGAAGGAGGAAGATTTCTTCAGAGGTACTAGAAGAAATGAGAAGGTATCTTTTGATGGCAACGGAGAATGATAAACTGGTTCGTATTGATAGAATCAAGTCTTCGGTAGCAGATGCAGAGAAAGATCCAAATAGTCAGAAGACGATGCTTAGATTGGAGGCTCCACCTGAATTTACGAAGAATGTTGATAAAGGGAAAGGAAGAGTGTTTGATTTCGATCTAAATGCAGCTGTGGAAGATCATTCTAAGGCTAGTGGGGAGGATGGAAAATTGATGGCATCTGCTATAAGAGCTAATAGAAGGGATATGGATTTCCGACCTTTGGAGGATTCACGATTATCACAGAAGATTGTAAATAAAGATCAGAGTAAACCTGCTGCTGCTTTGTCTTGGACGGGTCCTTCATCGAATCGAGAATTTCAAGGAAGAAGAAGTACGTCTACTGACCTTGAAGGCAATTCAACGGAATATGGTTTTGAGTTTTCGGCTCCTAAACCATCCGGGATTGTTAGGAAACCTTCTAAACCAAGAAGACGTCCTTACATTCGAAAGAAAAAAGAAGTCATGGACCCAGGTTCAAATATTCTTCAATACTTATATGGATCGGAATGCAGTGGGGAACAGGTTGGGTTAAAACGGAAGGGATCTAGAGATGATATGGAGGCTCAAAACGTGGTGAAGAAGAAAGAAGCTAGGGTGATCCCGCATAAGGGATCGCCGAGGAGTAAATGAGTATCATAAGCTGGAATTGTCAGGGCTTGGGGAGGCCTCAAGGTCTGACAATTTCCCGCCTTAGGGAAATGCGTAGAAAACATTTTCCTGAGGTTCTTTTTCTTATGGAAACTATGCACTGTAGAAATGTTTTAGTAGACTTACAAGTATGGCTCGGATATGATAGAGTTTTCACTGTAGATCCGGTTGGACATGCGGGGGGTCTTGCAATCTTTTGGAAGAAGTCTGTAAATATGAAGCTTTTGGATGTAAACAAGAACTTGGTTGATTGTATAGTTCAGTATGGGAATGTTTCTTTTTTTGTTTCTTGTATATATGGTCCGTCAATATGGAAAAGGAGGATGGATCTTTGGGAAAAGCTTAGCAGGATCGGTGTAAATAGGAAGGACAGTTGGTGTGTTTTTGGAGATTTTAATGATATTTTGCATAACGGAGAGAAGATAGGAGGTACTTGGAGGTCAGATGAATCCTTTGTTCCTTTTAATCAAATGGTGAAGGCGTGTAAACTGGAGGAGTTGCAGAGTCATGGTAATGGATTTACATGGAGTGGTATGAGAAATAAGTCATGGGTTCATTCAAGGTTGGATAGGTGCTTTGGAAATGAGGCGTGGTTTAAAAAGTTCCCTTGTTCAAATCAATCTTTTTTGGATAAGAGAGGTTCTGATCACAGACCGGTACTTATTCATCTTATTGAAGCTCAAGACTCATTCAGAGGATGTTTCAGGTTTGACAAAAGATTCTTGGAGATCAATGGAGTACAAGAGAATGTGGCTAATGCGTGGGAATTTGCTGGTGCTAGAGGTGATCGATCAGTCTCGAGTAGACTCAAAGCTTGTAGAAAGTCTCTAAGTCACCTAAAGAAGCAAAATAATTTAAACTCGAGAGATAGGATTCAACAAGCCGAAGTTGCTTTGGAGCGTGAACAGTCTTCCCTATCCCCATCAACTGATCGGATTCACTTCTTGAAAAGGGATTTGGTAAGAGCTCAGAGAGATGAGGAAACATATTGGTGGCAGAAGAGCAAAGATAAGTGGTTAAAGAGAGGAGACTTGAACACTTCTTTCTTTCATAATTCTGTTAAAGCAGCTCGGGCGAGAAAATTCATTGAGAAATTGCCTAATTCTGAAGGAGTAGATGTGTTCTCTGAGGCAGCAAAGGGTGAAGTGGCTGTAGAATTTTATTCTGATCTGTTTAAATCATCCAATCCCCAGCCTTTCACATCTTGGTTCCATGATATGGCTCCTAAAGTCACTACTCAGATGAATGATGAATTGACAAAGTCTGTTTCGGCGATGGAGGTTAAAGAAGCTGTTTTTTCAATTAACCCATCAAAAGCTCCAGGACCGGACGGTATGTCTGCTTTATTCTTTCAAAAGTTTTGGAATGTAGTTGAAGAACAGGTGGTTAGGGATGTACAGAGATTTTTTGAGATGAGTATTCTACCAAAAGAGTGGAATTATACACATCTTTGTTTAATTCCAAAAGTTCCAGATCCGAAGTCTATCTCTGATCTAAGACCTATAAGCCTGTGTTCTGTGATCTACAAAACCATTTCAAAGATCATGGCAAAGCGATTGAAGCCGGTGTTACAGGAAATAATTTCGCCTACTCAATCTGCTTTTGTGACAGAAAGATTAATCTCAGACAATATTACCATTGCGCACGAGATGATTCACTCGTTGGGAACTTTAGAAGATTCAAGCTCGCAGAAGATGGTAGTAAAAACAGATATGTCAAAAGCATATGATCGTGTGGAGTGGGGATATCTCAGAGCTCTGTTGTGTGCGCTCGGTTTTGACTTAAAATGGATCAGCTGGGTAATGAGGTGTGTATCTTCAGTGACCTATTCTGTTTTAATCAATGATCAACCTCATGGTTTGATTATTCCGCAAAGAGGATTGAGACAGGGTGATCCATTGTCCCCGTTTTTGTTTGTCCTATGCTCTGAAGGTCTCACTCATTTGTTATCTAGAGCGGAAAGAGAAGAAAAAATTTCAGGTATCAAGTTTGGACAGAATGGTCCATCAGTCAATCAGTTACTCTTTGCAGACGATTGTTTGTTTGCTTGTCAAGCTAATGAGGAACAGAGCGAGTCTTTATTGACTAGTCTTAGAAGATATGAACATGTGACAGGACAAGTAATAAATCCTGCAAAGTCGTCTATCATCTTTGGCAAGAGGGTCTTGGAGATTGATAAGTCAAGGGTGAAACAGATTTTAGGAATTGCAGTAGAGGGAGGTGAGGAAAAATATTTAGGCCTTCCAGAGATCATGAATGGTTCAAAAGTAAAGCTTTTCTCATACATCAAGGAGCGGTTGAGTAAAAGAATTTCAGGATGGCATGCAAGAACTCTATCGCAAGGAGGAAAAGAGGTTTTGATCAAAGCTGTGGCGTCAGCTCTACCGGTATTGGCCATGTCTGTCTATAGGCTCCCAAAAACAGTGATCTCAAGCTTAAACAGTGCGATGGCAAGTTTTTGGTGGGATAACGTCGAGCATAAAAGAAAGATCCATTGGTTGAGTTGGGAGAAGATGTGTTTGTCGAAAGAAGATGGAGGAATGGGCTTTAAAGATTTGGAGTGCTTTAATCAGGCTCTTTTAGCTAAACAGGTGTGGAGGCTTATTCAGTTTGATGATTGTTTAATGTCTCAGGTTCTTAAAAGAAAATACTGTGGAGATTTGAGCGTGACTAAAGTTCAACTGGCTGGAAAGGTCTCTTACGCCTGGAGAAGTATTATTTTTAGGAGAGATCTCTTGGTTAAAGGATTGAAATTCTCGATTGGAAATGGAAGGAGCCTAAAGGTTTGGACAGAGCCTTGGTTGGAGGACGAGGATGGAAGGTGCAGACCTCCTATAAGAAGACAACGATGTTTCGATGTTAACCTGTTGGTGTCAGATTTGATTGATTATCAAAAGAGAAGATGGAGCAGGAGGAAACTGGTAGAACTGTTTGTACCTAGGGATGTAAGATTCCTCGAACTCAATCAACCCTCAGTGTTTGAACCTGACTCTTGGGTGTGGAAGCATACTACAAGTGGGGTGTACTCGGTAAAGACTGGATACGACTTGGCTTTCTCTGAGAACAAGAAGGATTTAATAAGAAATCAAACAGAGAAACCGTCATTGAATCCGTTAAGGGCGCAGGTATGGAGTATTCAAGCTCCGTCTAAATTGAAGGTCTTTCTTTGGAAAGTTCTATCAGGTGCGGTATCAGTCTTAGATGCTTTAAAAAGTCGTGGTATGAGATGTGATTCGGTTTGCCAAACATGTGGAATGGATGGTGAATCGATAAATCATGTCTTATTCTCATGTACTTTGTCTCGTCAAGTTTGGGCTATATCAGGTTTTCCTTTCCCAACGGGAGGTTTTGACGAGTCTTCAGTATTTGTGAATGTGAGTTATCTCTTGGAGACATGGAAAAGTTTAGAAGAGATGAGATGGATTACGAAGGCTTTCCCATGGATCCTTTGGTACCTATGGAAGAACAGGAACTCTTTTTTGTTTGAAGGGTTGTTGTATGATGGAGAACAAACGTGGAAAAAAGCAATGGAGGAAGCTAATATGTGGTTTTTGGCACAGGAAATGGAGTGTGAGGATGTAGGAGAAGGTAGCACTAATGATTTATCTCATACAAACATTTGGTATCCCCCACCAAACGGGGTTGTTAAATGTAACATTGGTATGAGATGGTCGAAGAAGAAAAATGAGGTTGGTGCTGCTTGGGTTCTAAGAGATGTGGGAGGCACGGTTCTACTTCATAGTCGCCGATCTTTTATGGGAGTTTGGACAAAAGATGAAGCTTACTTTTTAAGTGTGGCGTGGGCGGTGGAAAGTATGATTTCCCACAAGTGTTGGAGAGTTTACTTTGCATTTGAAGGGAGGATGCTGGTTAATGCTATTAATAAACCAAAAGCTTGGCCTTCTTTCAAGTATAAAGTTATGGAACTCAAACATTTGCTTGGGGAGCTGTTGGAATGGCGGGTACTGTTTGAATCATCAAATGCCAATACAGGTGCTCGGTTAATTGCAAACAGCGTTATGACTGGGAATAGATTTCAGTCATATGTGGCTAGGGGTTCCCCTAGATGGTTGTCAAATGTTTTTTGAGCGGCATGTTTCATAGACTGCTTTGGTCTTTAGGTCTTGGTGTTTTTTGGGCTGGTATTGTAATAATATGCTGTAATACTGATGATGATCAATGGAAATATTTAGATGGCAAAAAAAAAATGTATCATTATCATTAATTTTTTTTTTTTTATCATTTTGAGGAAATCATTAATTTATTTATATCTAACCTTGTGGTTGTGGTGCCTTCTGAGCTCTCTGGCAAATTGTGTGTGAATCATGATTGTGAGTCACCCACTTGAGAAAAATCTTATCATAACTATATCGTGACAGCAGCCGATTTTTAAAATCTTATAGCAATGTTCACACCTCGTTCAATCATTTTCATTAGAGAACAATATGTTCCTTAAATTTAAATTCTTGCTCTTTGGAAGTATTTTCTGTAAAGACATCTACAGATTAGAACACAACATGTTTTACTAAGTAAACAAAATCTTAATGATGTAAATCACATATATTTACTAACTAATATAATGTCTTTGCGTAATTGATAATATATAGTCTCTTCATGTTATGCTGTTAATGACTTGTCTGAATCAAAACGTTACAGGGGATGATGGTTCTATGGCTAACGGCGATGCTACCACAAGTGAAGCCATCACCGTGTGCAGCATCTACCGTAACCAAGTGCAGTTCCACAACAGCGACCTCTTCTCAACTAGCTCTTTTGTATTTCGCGTTTGCACTTATATCGATTGGATCTGGTGGAATCAGGCCGTGTTCTCTAGCCTTTGGTGCTGATCAATTTGACAACAAAGAGAATCCCAAGAACGAGAGGGTTCTTGAGAGTTTCTTTGGTTGGTACTACGCTTCTTCATCTGTTGCTGTCTTGATCGCTTTCACTGTCATTGTTTATATTCAAGATCATTTGGGATGGAGAATAGGGTTTGGAGTGCCGGCGATTCTCATGCTACTGGCTAGTATCTTGTTTGTTTTGGCGTCTCCTCTCTATGTTAAACGTAATGCGACCAAGAGTCTGTTCACTGGTTTAGCTCAAGTGGCTGTTGCAGCTTACGTGAACAGGAAGTTAGTCTTACCGGTTTATAATGACTCTTATGCTTGTTATTACCACCTGAACGATTCTGAACTCAAGGCTCCTAGTGATAAATTGAGGTAATATAAAATCATGTTTTTCATTTATATAGAAGTTTTTGACAAACTGTTGCAATTTTTAGGTTTTTGAATAAAGCTTGTGTCACAAGAAACCGAGAGGAAGACATTGGTGCTGATGGTCTGCCCTTAAACCCATGGAGACTCTGCACTACCGACCAAGTTGAGGAACTCAAGGCTTTGGTCAAGGTGATACCGTTATGGTCCACAGGGATAATGATGTCTATAAACGTTAGCCAGAACTCTTTTCAGTTGCTTCAAGCTAACTCAATGGATAGACGTGTGAGCCACGACTCAACCTTCAAAATCCCACCTGGTTCTTTTGGCATGTTCACAATCATAGCCCTAATCTCATGGGTGGTTCTCTACGACCGTGCAATCCTCCCATTAGCTTCCAAGATCCGAGGCAGACCGGTTAGAGTCAATGTCAAGATCAGAATGGGGTTAGGTCTATTCATATCCTTCCTAGCAATGGCTGTTTCCGCAACTGTAGAGCATTACAGAAGGAGAATCGCTATAAGCCAAGGACTTGCAAACAACGCTAACGCGACAGTGAACATCTCAGCCATGTGGCTTGTACCACAGTATGTGCTTCACGGTTTGGCAGAGGCCTTAACCGGGATAGGTCAGACTGAGTTTTTCTATACCGAGTTTCCTAAAAGCATGTCGAGCATTGCGGCTGCGTTGTTTGGTCTAGGAATGGCAGTGGCTAATATATTGGCTAGTGTGATCCTCAATGTGGTCAAGAATAGCTCAAAGCAGGAGAGTGGAGAGAGCTGGATTGAAGATAATATTAACAAGGGTCATTATGATTATTACTATTGGGTTTTAGCCATCTTGAGCTTAGTTAATGTTATCTATTACATGGTGTGTAGCTGGTCGTATGGTTCCACGATGGACCAGGTGAGGAATGATAAGGTTAATGGCGTGAGAGAGGAGGAACACGAAGAAGTTGTTAAATTAAACTAAAGATTCATGGTGTGTGTTGTTAGATAATCTTATATATTTGTTATGCATGTAATTATAATTATATCTATATATATGGACTTGGATTAGGAAGTAGAGGATTATGTTAGTAGGTGTGATTATTATTTCTTACAAAAGCCATTATTGGTGTGTATGATATTTTGATTAAAGAGAATCAAAATTTTCAAAATGGTAACTGTGTTATTAAGAATAAGTTTTAATTTTAAGAAAAATTCAAAGCTTACTAAGATTAGAAGAAGCAGTATGTTTGACTTTGACACTAACTGGAGCCATCCACAACCTTCCTGTGGCTAAGAGTTCTCCATCTCTTTCTCTTCTAATCTCAATCACAGATGATTTTAGCCTTCCATTGGTCCCCTTCACTCTTGCTTCCACCTCTACTTTTTCCTGCAAATTTAATCTTATCTCTGACTATTTTTGTTTTAAATATTATCATATAGTTTTAGAGCATGTGCAAATAAATGAGATAACAAGAAAGCTTGTTGTCATAACCATAACCATAAACTGACTTTACTTTGGTTAGTCATAGTCATTATAAAAACAAACAAATTTTTGTTTTTTTCTTGAATAACCTTATCTGTCATGGTCTCCACCAAAGTCAGTCCACACTAGTGCCGAGTGTCCGTAACAGTGTATATTATCGACTGAATTACATCTCGATTACCAGCCGTCGGAGAAACTCATATGTTAAATTTTAACTCTAGTAACCAGCGAGATTCGAACCCGGATCCGTATTGAGGTTGAAACTCTCTCAAGACCACTTAACCTTCTTTGCTTGGTTTCTTTCTTATTCCAAAAAGAAAATAAAACAAATTTACATTTATCTTGTTTTCGTTTTTATGTTTCATCTAATCTACTATTTACCATGCAACAATGTTAATAACACGTGAGAGAAACAAAAGGATAGAGGATACGAACATGAATCTTGGCCGTTGAATAAAACGAAGCGTTGAGATCAACCGAGGAATGGAGTCCGTCGCCGGTGGAGTAGACAGAAGCAGCACCGATAGCATCCATCACCGCCGTAATCACTCCGGCTTGCCAAGTTCCATCATCTCCCTGAGAATCATATGGTCATAATCTCTTCGTTCATATATTAAAATTCACCAATCGTATAAACGAACAAAAAAAAAACGATCAAATATCTTTTTTTTTTACCGCGACACGATCTGTGACGAGTAGTTTACATTGTATGATTCCCTTTCCGACATGGATGAGTTCTAAGCCTCGGAGGATTAACTCTTCTATCTCGCTTAAACCGTTTCCTTGCGCTAACGCTTCTAGATACGTTGTCGTTTTTAGGATGGTTGAGTCTTTCATGTTCGATTTTGAGGATAAAAAACTTCTCAGTTGAATATAAGAACATATCACTAATTGATTTCCATTTATACCCTTTACGTGATTGCTTTTGTGATTCACAATGTCGGCATCAAAAGATATGGGTCAAAAGCTCATCTTGTCTATCATTTTATAATGCTCCCATTGCTCATGGTTAATAGGTTTACACGCCTGCTAGTTCAGCTTGTATTGTAGGTCCCATGATCCCATGTGATGACCAATGCGGTTAATTTTTTGGATTCTCAAAGTATTGTTTACCCACTATGTAATCACAACATCATATTTTTCATGTTTTGATTCATTCACACGATATCATCAATGAGTTCCAAATACATAATCCATCCTTTCAATATTCGAGATCATAACTTTGAAATTCTTTCTAGACATGTGACTGGAAAGATAACATATATATAGTTAAATCAATCATATTAAAATATTCGTCATATACCGGAAATCGGGAAGTTACACATTTGTTCTTCATGAACATATGCAAAACACTCAATCTATAAATAAGGAACTAAAATTGGAAATATAGATAGAAAAACTGCGTGTTTATCCTTATAGAATAATTATTTTTTGTTCCATTTGTGCCTATATTTCCCTTGATATTTATCAAAAATATCAAAATAAATAGCTTTGCAAATCCATAAAATTTGAAAAATAGGAATAGTGCAAAAATTATTCATATCAATGTACTAGTTTTCTGGGTCCTGAAACTTTTTAAATAAAAATTTCAAATTTTATTTTACGGATATCTTTTATATTCTATGGAAATTGAATTTCAGATTTTGTTTGTAAATATACTTTTACTAAAAATAAGAAATCTACAAATTTCAAAGTTTTCTAAATATAATTTGAGTGCGTATACTACTTCAAACCAAGCAATCTAAAATAGTAGGAGTATGAAATCTATACAAAAATTCAATGTTCTAAGATTAGTAGAATTTGATTTTGAACAACTTGTCTTATTTCTACATCATATAGAATCTGTAATCTACAGATACTCAAGAGCTAATCTTTGAAAATATAGGAAGTACAATTGCAAAATATTTTAAATATATATGCAGATATTTTTTGTTTCCATATATGATAATGGTCAATTTTCTTTAAAAAACAAAATGAAACTACTCCCTTGTTCCTCATTCTATCTTTAATTTTCATCAAGTTTTTGTTTGGAAAAGTTTGTTTAAGGATTGTGCTGAGGAAACATGCATATTTGAAGGCTGAAGTGAGATGCATAACGTTTAGAATTGATGTTATTCTTCCTTCAGCATAGTTATCATTTCCAGCAACTTCACTTTTTTTTGTGTGCATACAAAGATTCATCTCCAGCGACTGTACTTGTGAAGGCTACTTTTAATTTTTATCAATCCTTTTCTCATGTAATCGTATTGTGCAAAAGAGTATCACAAACATTGGATCCACATTCATCAAATTGATAGCTTTTAGACCCAAATGGACAGTCTTCCATGGTAAATAGGTTAACATTGGACGACAACATTAGAATCCCAACCAGAATGTGAGATACTTCATACTTATACAAATCAAATAACACTAGTTATTTCACTGAACATAAAAACCGTTATTAAGACCCTTAAGCTACTTATTCTTCTTGTTAGGGGCTCTAGTGTTTAGTTGATATTGATTTGGTCAGATCCTGACCTTGGACCTGTAGTTGAACGAGAAGATAGTAAGTCCTGACCAGCCTGTTACTGCTGTTGTTTTTTAGTAAGTGGTATCCACCTATATATAGAATATTCAGTACAAGAACGAATCACTAAATCGATCAAAAGCTCTGATCCAGACACTCCAAATGAAAACATGAAATAGAATTTAAACAAAGTAGGACATAGCTTATTCAAATACGTATATGTATGAACAATACAAGTAAGAGTAAACTTTCCACAAACTTCAAAATGTCTAATAGGTGCTACACGTTCTCTGATTCCTTTGAATGCCCATATGAACATATTTCCATCAACGTCAAGATTTGGGACGTGTTCACCAAACAACAGAAGCAAGTCAACAACATAATGTAAATAAATAAATTTATTCACTGAATGCAAGTGTGTGTTTACAATCAATTCAAAGAACAAGAAGCAGATAGAGAGAAGATCCATGGTTGTCTGAGAATAATCTTACTCGTGATGATCCAGAGATTTCTTTAGCTCTTTCTTGTTCACCTGCAACTCCAAACTTTGAGAAAGAATGATTCTTATTTACACCAAACAACCAAAGGCTTTTTAGTTACCTTTCCCATGGCGTTACGGGGTAAGCTCTCCCATATTAGCAAACGTGTTGGTAGCTGAAAAACAAAAATTTATAGGCAAGATGGTGAGTTTTTTACAGAATAGAGTGTGTGTTTTGATATAGCTTGGGCAGGTTTTTTGAAGATACTACCTTGTAAGGAGCAAGCTTGTCTTTAGCCCAACCGCAGAGTTCTTCTAAGGTCATCACAGGTTTTGACTCATCTTCTCTTTTCCTCTTTGCTCCAGTCTCTGCTACAATTATCGCAGTAACAGCTTCTCCATAATCTTTGTCTGGCAACCCCAACACGCAACATTCTGCAACCGTTGGGTGCTGCATTACACACATCCTCAGAGAGACTTCAGTTTATGATCAAGTCCTCTCTGTTTAGTTATCTAAAACTCATATGGATGTTGATGTTACCTCGAGTAGGGTTGATTCTATTTCCAAGGCAGACAACTTGTATCCTCCAACCTTCATAATATCAGCGCTGGTACCTGATTGACACCAGAGAAGAGATAATGTCTCAAGAGAAAGAAGCTTAAAGCACTCATAGATTGTGTTTGAATGTTCTGCTTACGTCCTAGAATCACGTAATGTCCATCCTCATCCACTCTACCAGCATCACCGGTCTTGAAATATCCATCTTCTGTGAACGATTCTCTAGTCACTTGTGGAAGATTCCAGTACTCTTTGAACAAAGATGGGCTCTTTATACAGATCTCACCTACTCCATCCGTATCATTTTCATCTTGTTCAACCTTAGCCTATAATGTTTGTTTCAAGACATTTACTTTGCAGTTTCATAGCTTCCTGTCTGAATATTAGTACCTTAGCTGTGTGACATTAGTTTAGAGGAGGAAGGATCCTACAGACCTCAACACCGGGAAGTGGTTTCCCTACAGTACCTGCCTTCCTTGCACCTCGTAAGGGGTTTGATATTGCCATTACAAACTATGAATATCAAACAAAATCTAAATTAATCAGATTGAATTACTAAGAGCAATTACAGGGAACAAAGGCATAAAGGTACCTAAAAGAGACAGACAAAGCTAGTTACCTCAGTCATGCCATATCGTTCTAAAAGACGATGACCTGTGATACTTTCCCACTGATGCATGACCGGTCTAGGAAGAGCGGAGGAACCAGACATCTTAAAAAATGTATTTCATCAGCAAACATGGAAGCACTAAGGATATAAACGATAGAATAGCCGTCTAAGGATTATGAATGATAGTAGTAGTTAAGCTGGATTTGCGCTTCTCAGATGTTTGGTTGCTTACCATTAGGCGAAGCTTCTGAGCAGCAAAAGCGCTAGACTCTTTAGTTTCTTGATCCATTGCTTCATAACCTTGTATCAACCGAGTATACATGGTTGGAACCTGTATATCACAACATTCACATTTTAGCAATTGAAAAGGCCAAATATATATCTCTCTCTTAAGCTAAATCTTGATAAGAAACTGATCAAAGCAGCCAACAAGACTATCATTATGTTCCACAATATTGTTGAGAAATTTGGCTCTGAACTCTTCCATCGATTCAGATATTAACCAACAATATAAACCTTTAAAATAAACTTGCTGTTTCAGATTCAAGAAAGGGCTTACTCAACATGAAATCAAGCATTCAACATGAAATCAACATGAAATCAAGCATGAAAAAAAAAAGCATTTAACTTGAGGCAAGGACAGTTCAAGCATGAAAAAGTATCTTTAAGGATAAAAGCAAGAACAAGAAAGACTTACTCCAGTAAATACAGTTATGGCGTCGTCTGTTTTCTCACCATTCACCGGATATGATTCACGCCATCTGCGCCAGATTCCACTAACACTGAATTTGGGCAAAAACTCAACCTTCAAGGAGGAAAGCAAACATCAATAACCAGCCTGATATTTTCAGAAGTTAGTTTGAAAGAGCTAACAGAAGCATATATAAATTACCGAAGACCGAGCGTAAAGAGGAGCAAATAAAGCATTGAAAAGACCATGAACATGATGTAGTGGGAGGCAGTGGAGAAAGTGATCAGCAGCTGTGTACTCCCAAGCTTCAGTTAGCTTTCTAACCTGCAACATTTACTTCCTTCTAAGTTACAACTTCATTTCTCTTTCCCACATGGAGAGACAGAGGAGTACTTCTAGTGCTCAGAAGAGATCACAATTGCTATCAGTTCGATATATGCAGCCACATCCTAATGCAGGTTAAGTGGATTTAAACATAAGGTGATCTGTATATGAGGGATGATTATATACCTGGGAATTGATGCTTTTGTGAGTATGAACAACTCCTTTTGGCTTACCAGTTGTACCACTAGTGTAGACAATCAATGCTGGATCATCTGCAAAGATAAAAAAAATGATGTGATGTAGAAAAAGACAGAACAGTAATGCTTGAATGTATGATGGCAGATATTAAACAACAGGCTTAACATAGTTCATGATATCAAGTATGTACAATCTTACCTAGAAGTTTATCTTCTCCTTCAATACTGTCATCTTGAAACTGATTGTGAGAATTTTCTGAAGTTAAGTTAACAACAGGAGGAATCAGAAGAAATCGAGCGTCACTCTTTGCTGCTATAGTTTTCATAGTTTCACTATGGTCCTCCGTGCTCAATAACACAGATATGTCCTAGAAAATGTGAACAAAGTATAATCATAGAGCTAACAGTAGCACAAAAAACAACCTCATTTTGCTAAGCTTGAATGTGGTACAAGACAGAGCCAACCAGGAAAAACTAACCCTTCAAGTACCTTTTCTACTTAGCCAAATGACCAATCAACATTCTGACCACACAATTAAGATCAGGAAAACCTAAGAATGACCACATGAATCGCTGGAGAAAGGGACTACAAACTAGCACGAAGGATCAAAATCTCAAGAAAAGTAAACAATGAATTGAAACCACACTAAAAATAGCAAGGAAAACCAGATTTTGATATACCGAATTATTCATGACATATAAGAGTTCAGCCTCTGGATAGCTAAGTGCAAGTGGAACTGCTACGCCACCACTTAACCACGTCCCAAGGACTCCAGCAACAAACTCAGCTGAAGGTTTCGCCACGATTCCAACTCTAGCTCCTTGGAGACTACCAAACCCATCACACTTTCTAGTTTCACCTCCCTAAGGACAATGCAAAAAAAAAAGAGAGAAATTCAAGAAACGGAAACCATTTAAAAAGCCTTGAGATAGCTACAAGCCTAAGCTTTAAACAAATCACCATACATACATTTTTAGTATCCTTGTTGTGGAACAACTTAGAAATGGCCAAGGCAGAAGATGTAAGCTGGCAATAAGAGTAACTCTGTCCTTCGGCTTTAATAGCTATCCGATCAGAGGCATTAGATCCTTCTGAAAAAGCTGCTTTAAACACTTCCATGAGTGAACCACACTGTGAAGCTGCATATTTGAGTTCTGTTCAGTATAATTTTCAGTATAATTCAGATCAATATAACATATAGTTCTGTTCTACGGAACATCATCAACTTATATATCGAGATGACGGATCACTGAGACAATTCGTCGAACATGTAACATGCGTCAGAAACACGCATCCAAACCAAACAAAAGAACAGCCAGATCATAGTTACCGGGAAGATTAGGAGAAACAAAACTTACAGAAGAGATGGTTAGGTGGCTGGAAGAATCGAGGAAGACGATGACGACAGGACGAAACCGTGGAGTTGTTAACGAAAGACAAGTAGTTGAAACGCTTTAATGTTGCTGTCATTTTTTTAGGTTTCTGTAGTAATGTGTTGTAGTGGTTCGTTAAAAAGTTATTGAAACGTTGCAATCGCGAAAAATAAAAGGCCTGTTTCGTTGTTGGATCATCAAATCGCGGCTGAAACGTTCCGTTGTTGGATCATCAAATCGCGGCTGAAACGTTCCGTTGTTGGATCATCAAATCGCTGCTGAAACGTTCCGTTGTTGGATCATCAAATCGCGGCTGAAACGTTCCGTTGTTGGATCATCAAATCGCGGCTGAAACGTTCGGGGTGACGCTACTGCTTTAAATTATCAACAAGTGTCTTGCACAGAAGGAATCACTTTGTGTTTGAGTGTACTTGTGTTTTCATAACACTTCATCTGAATTTAAAGATTATAAAGAAAAAAATGGAAATTAAAATATATTGGAAATACAAGAAAAGTAATATATATGATCATAATTTTTCTTACGTTGTAAAAATGGTGAAACAAATAGAATCTATATGAAAATACAAATGTGTTAAAAGATGCTACCTTAATAGACTAATTTGTTAAAATGAAAAATATTCATGCGAAGAATCTAATGAATAAACATAAATGTACGATGCGTTGTTGGATTTTGTTGAGGATTGAACGTATATAAATTTTTGGACTACTTGATAGTATTTTTTGTTGATTTCTAATATCCCTATAAACATATTTTAATGAAATTTTTATCAGCAAATAATGCTATGAAATGATATTGTATAAAGTGAAATCAATAAAGTTAAAAACACAATAGTGTTTACATATTAACTTTTCATAAAATAAATAGTTATAATCACAAAAATATATGATGTTAATAAAAAATATATAATTTTTTATGTTTTCAGTTCAAAAATTCACACTCATGCATAACTTTGTTGACTGAAATTGAAAAGTTTATCTCCCTAGAATTCCATGTATTTCGTAAAATCTAATATGATCACTGATCACCATACTTTCTATGAAATTGTAATTTTATATAGAACTGATTTGAAAAGTAAAAATACGCAATTGACCTGGTGTATCCAAAGTGATGCTACGTTCATGGCATATTTTTCATTTATAGTATAAATTGAGATTTCTATGTTTAGTTATGGATCTTTGGAGACTGTTTGGTGCATTGCTGAACAAAAATGTAAGCGCGTCAAAACCGTTTGGTATTGCATGCAAGGTTCAAAAAATTGGTCTAGGCGTCGCCTAGGCCCCCGCTTAGGCGGCAAATCGGTTCTATCCGAAACGATTTTCTTAAAATCCGATTTATACCGATTTATACGATTCAAATCGATTTAAACTATTCGAAATCAGTTAAAATCAGTTAAAATTAATCTAAATAAATCTAAATATATTAATTTAATCAATAATTTTAGTATAGATCCACAAATTTTTCCATTTTCTTTTGTTTTGCATATCTAACTTTAATAATTTATCACAATAAACTTATATTTCTATTTAAAAATTAAAATATTTCATATAAATGTCATATATATATAAAATAAATCAACAATTCGTTAACGTCTAGGCCTCGCCTAGGCCCCGAATAATCGCGTAGTCGCTAGTCGCCTTTAAAGCGCCTAGTTACCGCCTAGCGATTTTTTGAAAATTGATTGCATGCATTGGTTAGAACAATTTTGTGCTTAACTAAAATTATAGCGTCTGTACTGAGACGGTTTGGTGCTCACTCGGCGTGTACATATACTACAAACACTTATTCATTCACTACAAAAAAAAACATTGGTTTTCTGTTTGTTTTAGTAAAAATGCATTAAAAATACAAATTTATAATATATATATATATATTCAAATAAATATTGGTTTTCTGTTCGTTTTAATAAAAATGCATTAATTCGTAAACAAATTGTTAATTACCTAATGAACCGACTGATTTTATTTAATAGTGATATATGAATAAATAGTTATTAACATATTTCAGAATTGTATCAAAAATATGAAATTTTATGAAGGAACTTTACTTGAATGGTGATATATAAATAGTCATTACTTTATTTCAAAATGTTAATACATAAAATGAATTCTAAGTCAATTTAAGATACACTGACAAGTTTAAAAATATAGATATTTATATGAAATTTGCTAAAGTTTTAACCAATTTTACTCATATGTTTTCAGAGGAAAAAAACACTATAACCATTACGTTAATTAATCTAAGATTTAGGATTTAAAGTTAAGTGGTGGGGCTTTTTGCAAATTTGACTCAAAACTCAAAGTCAAACACAAAACTAACCTCTCCCTTTTTTGTCATTTCTTTTGTCCAATTCACCCCATATGTTCACATTATTTACGAAAATGCCACTGATTTTTTTCTTGTTTTTTTTCTGAAAAGGGCATTTTTACTCTCTCAACCTCATCATCTTCAAATATTTACAATATTGTCATTGCCATCAATACCACAACCACCATGAACAACCAATTTAAAGCTCTTAATGCACCTAAAATTGATTGACACTACCTAAAATTTATTGGCACTAAATGTTATGAACAAAAAACAACATCTCTTTAACTTTGTCTCCATATTCATCCAAAAAATTCAAGCTTTTGATTCTAAATTTTTTAGGCTTGGTAGAGCCATTCAAGCATACTAATCTTCGTGGGTTACTTTCGTTTGAGGTTCTGGGTGGTTGGAGAGGACTATTTGTGCTTAGGAAGTCATCTCACTAGTGAAAGGTATGAAATTGAAATTTTTTCAGATTTGTTCGCGTCGAAGACTTACCCGTAAGTCGTCTGGCTGAAGAAGACTTACGGGTAAGTCTTCTAAGCACACGGGCGACTTACTTATAAATCGTCCAAATTTGTTTGTTAAGAAAAAAATTCTAGACGACTTACTAGTAAGTCGTCCAGGATAAACAGGTTAGTTTTGCATTTGACCGAGTTGTGTCAGATATTTGACTTTTCCTGGATGACTTACAAGTAAGTCGTCTCTGGGAAATCAAAAATTTCAATATTTTATTAAAGCTAGACGACTTACCTGTAAGTCGTCTCAGGTTACTTTTGCAATTGGAAAATAAAACTTAAATATTTAACTTTTCCCAGACGACTTACTTGGAAGTCGTCTAGGTAGAGGACCTTCCTGAAAGTCGTCCAGGATAAGCGAAGTCGTCCAGATTTTTTTCCTAGATTCTGGTCAAACCTTGCTTCTCTCGGACGACTTTAAGTAAGTCCTCTACCTAGACGACTTTAAATTAAGTCGTCTGGGAAAAGTTAAATATTTAAGTTTTATTTTCGAATTTTAAAATAACCGGAGAAGACTTACAGGTAAGTCGTCTAGCTTTAATAAAATATTGAAATTTTGATTTCCCAGAGACGACTTACTTGTAAGTCGTCCAGGAAAAGTCAAATATCTGACACAACTCGGTCAAATGCAAAACTAACCCGTTTATCCTGGACGACTTACTAGTAAGTCGTCTAGAATTTTTTTCTTAACAAATAAATCTGGACGACTTACTAGTAAGTCGTCCCATTTTAAAGTCAATTGCAAAAATGACCTATTTGGACGACTTACTTGTAAGTCGTCTATGTCTTCCAGACGACTTAACCGTCAGTCGTCTGCGTCAATGTTTAGTAAACTTTCATTTTCTCTATGTTTATTAATGTGTTTTATTTTGAAATTTTGCAGATGTTGCGTCAGTTACATGCAGTGTATGGAGAATGGTTTTTGGAAGATTCTAATTGGGATTTTGTGGTTGATAATTCCAAAGGAGCGAGACTATTTTTGTTGAGTGAAGGTTCGACACATGCTGAACTTGTTGCAATGGTTCAAGAAGATTATAACCTGGACATGAGCACAGAATCTGTGGAGATAACCTACTTGTTACCAGCTGAAATGATGCAGGTTCCAGACACTCCTCCTATTCATGTTACAAGTGATAGACAAGTTCGAAACTTGCTCGAGATAACCATCAACATCCGTCCCCCAAACCTTGTCCGTCCTGCAAAATGATGGTAACTCGCCTGAATAATAAGCCCACGCCCCACCAGGAAGTCTTCTTCCTAAACCATAGGCATCGGGCTGCGAATTCTTAAAATCCTGGTAGTTAAACCTCCATTGTTGAGAAAAGAGATGATCAAGGAAGCATATTCTCTCGCTCCTGAAAAGGTGTGGCGTCTCCTGGTGCCTCTTCCTCAAAACATTGATCCAAGCATCCATATGCTGCATATAAAATAATACAAGTCATAAGATACCAGACGACTTACCATAAGACTACCATAAGTCGTCTGGTAAGTCGTCTTCATAGACGACTTACCAGACGACTTACCATAAGTCGTCTGCGTAGAAGACTACCATAAGTCGTCTGGTAAGTCGTCTGGTAAGTCTTCTACATAGTCGACTTACCAGACGACTTATGGTAGTCTTCTACGCAGACGACTTATGGTAAGTCGTCTGGTAAGTCGACTATGTAGAAGATTTACCAGACGACTTACTAAGTAATCTACTAATCAGTTTTGTCAGACGACTTACACAATCCTCCAGCCAAGCTAGGGGGTCCGAAGGACGTGATACCACCACGTCGGACTTCTACGAGGTTTCTTGTCTACAGGTGTTTTATAATGACTGCAAACACGAAAAGCAATTAGTTTTTATAGGGAGAAGCTATTAGCAAGGTAGGCAATCACTTACGGATCAGTTTGCAACCATTCGACGAGCTCCTTCAACTTCTTCCTGTCAAGTGCTGCAAAGGGATTGTAGGCTCTAGAAGGTTTTTTCGTGTTTGCAGTATAAGGAGATCTCTGTGAGGTAGCAACTTTCCTGTTCTGCTCAGTCTTTTGACGGACAATTGCCAAAGCAGTTTCTTTCTTGTCCTCATATCTAGCAACCTGCTGCTGTTTCTCTGCTGGAGTGAAACTTGTTTTTTTGGCCAATAGAACAAGGCTCTCAGATGCGGACTCATCGTTAAAACTCTCATCGAGAAGTGTTTTATCCTTCTCTAGCTTTGACTCCTTTAGCTCTTCAGGAAGTGTTTTATCCTTCTCCTCTTTAACACTCTCATCCAGAGGTGTTTTATCCTTCTCTCCGTTTACACTTTCACTAACCCCGGGAGAGGCAGTGGGTTGAGAGGATCTGCCTTTAGGTTGAGAGGATGTGCCTTTAGGTTGAGAGGTAGTGGGTTGAGAGGATGTCCCTGTCCCTTGTTTGGTGATACCAACCTTCTTCTCCACTGCTTCCACCCTTTCCGACAAATGCTTGATCTCCATAAGGCACGTCCCAAACCCTTCCCTCATGGCATCAAATATGTCCTTGAAATTTCTTTCAAGGTCCTCTTTGCTCATCCCAATCACAGTCCTAGTAACCTCTGGACGAGCCTCTGTGCGAACCTCTGGACGAGCCTCTTCACCAGCCTCTGCAAACTTCCCTGCACTCTCCCCTGAAGGTGCCTCTGCAGGTGCCTCTTTTTTAGACTCTTTACGAGCTTTCTTCAGAGGTCTTGGACTCTCTTCTTCTACCAAAACTATGGCTTTCTTTGATGGACTCACAACCACCGGCTTTGTATTGACCCAAGTACCGGTGACTTCCCAGCAATCCATGGTCCACTTCCACGGTCTCTGATTAAACATAACTTTAATTATGTTCTCCGCGGGAAGGTCCTCAGCATCAGAGTCCCATTTTGGAAACATTTCACCATAGTCCTTCTCAACAAAGTTCACCACCGTAGTCTGCAGTAAATATAAGATATGAACTTAGATATTTGACGGATTAACTTATAAATAAGTCGTCTGGAAAGTCGTCTGGAAAGTCTTCCTACTGGACGACTTACCAGACGACTTAATTAAGTCGTCTGGAAATTCTTCCTACTGGGAGACATTCCAGACGACTTAATTAAGTCGTCTGGAAAGTCGTCTGGAAAGTCTTCCTACTGGACGACTTACCAGACGACTTAATTAAGTCGTCTGGAAATTCTTCCTACTGGGAGACATTCCAGACGACTTAATTAAGTCGTCCAGTAGGAAGACTTGCCAGACGACTTTCCAGAAGACTTAATTTTTGGAGTAAAGGATAGAAGTAAATACCTGTCTGCAGATAGCATCTTTAAAGCATCTGCGTCCTTTGCCACCCATGTAAGCCAGTATCGGTGGAGACGGTCTGTTTGGTATGGGATTACCATAGTTAGCAGCCAATTCCGGCAGAGCTGTGTACACCCAGACCTGGAGAGCTTGTATAAACCCATCGACAGTGCAACAGCCCGAAATATCTTTGTCCTTCAAAGAGTCCATCAGCACCTTGAACGCGACTCTCCCTCATGGATAGTTCTCAAAACATTCTAAATCCATTACTAGCCTTGCCAGACTAACCCTGGTGGCGGTTGAGTACTTTCTATCTTCAATATATCCAGTGAAGATGGCAAGGTACCCGAGCCGCTTGCGATCTTCCCGAGACCACCCTTCGCATCTCTCAAATGCTGCTATTATCTGCTCAGTAGATGGCCCAGCTTCGACATGAACTCCCAACAAGTCCCAGAAAGAAGCCATCTCTTTGTAACAGCACACCTCGGTCTCTCAAGGTCCTCTATGTACTCGCAGTTTAGACCAGTGAGGTTTTCAAACTCTAACAGTGAAAACCTCACAGGTTCTGGACCAACTAGACTCCACAGCTCGTACTTCTTCTTTATGTCCAGTTGGAATCCGAGCATGTAGTGCACCAGCCTTGAAGCCCAAGCAAATCCGAGCTCTTTAAACTTGATGAAAACTCCCAGCTTTGACTCCTTTAGCTCTTCATATTCGTCACCATGAAGAGCATTCTTTAAAGCATTATGCAACTTCGTACAATCCGTATGATAAGAAATAGCTTTCATTGCTGGGGGCTCTTCCCCTAATGTATGCAACCTACGGGGGAGTTCTGGAATATCCATTTTTTGTCTGCAAAACAATGAAAGACAACCATCTCAGTATAACATTTTAATTATAAGTCTGGAAGACTTTCCAGACGACTTATAATTAAGTCGTCTGTAAAGTCTTCCAGCTGAAGACTTGTAATTAAGTCGTCTGGAAGACTTTCCAGACGACTTATAATTAAGTCGTCTGGAAGACGTTCTAGACGACTTAATTATAAGTCTTCCAAGACTTCCAGTAGACATTTTTAGAGCATACCTGAAATTTCGGAGAAGCCATAGTCGCCTTCGACACAACGGTTATAAATCGGCCAAAATAGACAGCCAAAAAGAAATGCGGTGAGAACGGTGGTGAGAACGGTGGACTTAAGAGACAACGTTTTAACTTACCTCGCTAGGGTTTACAGACACGCCTCTGAAAGAAACGCCGCTAGGGTTTACAGACACGCCTCTGAAAGAAACGCCGCTAGGGTTTACAGACAAACGCCGCTAGGGTTTACAAACAAACGGCGCTAGGGTTTACAGACAAACGGCTCTAGGGTTTGAAATAGAGGAAGTGGCGGTGAGAAAGGTGGTGAGAATGACGGTGATAACGGCGGTGAGAAACGGTTGTGAGAATGATGGATTACAGAGAATCGCCTTCGAAATCGCCTTTGAAATCGCCTCTTTGAGAGAATGACGTTACAGTTTCTAAATCTCGCGAAACAGTAAACCAAAAAAAAAAAAATCTTATATATGCCCGGTAAAAAATCCGGTTATGTTTAAAAGCACATTGGTAAAATGGTAAAACTAAAGGTTCGGTCCAGTTTGAACGTGCATCAGACGTCTACCGTAAATATTCACCAGACCACTTACTAGTAAGTCGTCCAGACCCTAAACCCTAAACCCTAAACGAAATTGACTAAAATAACTAACAAACCACGTTATAAAATCAAATTATACTTAAATAGTGTTTACTATATACAGAAATAAATACACTTAGGTCAATTTTAAATTTTTCAAAAAAACATTTATGCTTTCCAAAATCTAACTCTTAGAACACATACAATACTACAACATATGTTGGCAAAACCTAAACCAAAGAATATCATGACTCACTACTTTCACTCATCTATGTTGAAAACAATTAAATTTTGTTATATCTTAATTTATATTTCTTTAAACATACGTTAATTACATGATTTCAATTTTTCAGTTATCAAAATATTTTTTACAAAAATTTTAAATTATTTTTAAGAAGTATTATACTAGACGACTTACTAGTAAGTCGTCCAGACGACTTACTTGTAAGTCGTCTAGACAGAAGACTTGCGGGGGTTAGAAACGTAAAAAAAATTTCCGTTTTTTTTTTGTTCACAAGGAGCTGGTTGTAATTTCAATAGCCTTTTAGGTTACTTTTGCATTTGATTCAAGTTTGAGTTTACTTTTGCATTTCAAATCAAGTTTTAGGTCAGTTTTGGCAAAAAACCCTTAAGTGGTGAGGTAAGATTTTGGAATGTGAAGTTTAGGATTTTAATTTATTTTTAAAAAATATATCTTAAAAAAGGTATTATGGAAATATTGAAAGTAAAAATGAATAATGGTACTAATAATATGGTAATAATAATATGGTAAACATGAAAAAATCTCATATTTTATTTAGAAAACTTGGCGTATATTAAATTTTTTACCATCATAATAAAAATTGCATATGTCATAATAAGATAAAAGTCACGTTACATATTTACAATTCATATCATCATGGCAAATATCAATGTTATCTTTGATCCTTTTTTGGTTGCTCATGTGATAGGGTACTATGTTGGGTACACGCTTTTTCCGTGAAGAGTGCTTTTGAGATTGATTTAATGTGGTTAGAGTAAAAGGATATCGTTACTTCGGGGATGTGCGGGTTTTAATGAAAAAAAGGATAATCCGGTTTAATAAAAGTACTCTATCACCTTTTTACGTTAAAAACTAATGTTTTCCTAGTGTTTTTCCTCATAATAATTTTATAATTACTTAATTTGCATTACTAATTCAAATACTATTACAGTATGGGTAATGATCTTGGTTAATGGAAAGTATGAAGTTTGAGCCAACAAAAAAAAATATCTCAATAGTAATATGTAAATAATGGCTAATTCAAAGTTTTGTAGCTTTGAATAAGAGGGTGACAATAAAAAATGAATTTGGAAAATCACCTTAAAATGTAAAACAAAAATATCTCATCTTCCTACTACCCTCGTTCCCTCCAATATCAATCTCTTTCTCCATTTTGAAAATTCGTTTCCACAAAACCATTAGGTAATTAAAGCAGGTTCCGGCGCCACGGCGACAGAGAAGAACCCTAGGGAGATGTGAATCTAATGTTGATTTAGTTCAGATTACACGTAGAGATGTTGAATTTGAACAATACGTTTGCTTTGTTATTAGGTACTGTGACTGCTTTGCGTCAGGGGTGTTATGTAAGGACTATGATTGCGTTGATTGTCATAACAACACTGAGAACTTTTATGTCAGAGAAGCAGCTGTTTTGAATGTACTAGATGGTAATCCAAATGCATTCAATGGAAAGCCTCCCAGCTTCTGACAAGCATGTATTATGTTCTTCAAATCCTACCACTTTGTGAAACTGAAGAAAGCACTGTAACAATAAGAACATCTTGAATGATCTGTGATTTGTATTTTAGTACAAGACTGCAACTGATGCTAAACCAGGACTGCTTTCGAGAGGCTGCAAATGCAAAAGAACCAAGTGACTCAAGAAGTACTGTGAATGCTTTCAGGCTAATGCTCTGTGTTCTGATAACTGTAAATGCATCAACTGCGAGAATGTCAATGCTGTAGGAATCAATTCTACTGACAGACACAGTGTTGGCTTTAACAGCCACTATACTGAATATTCTGCTCAGAGTTCTCTACAAGTATACCGGAGGAGAAGATGCAGAGAGGTACCTGAGGCAAGTGAAGTATACTCTCTACCTGTTTCAGAAAGTAGGTTTTCTATCCACATACTCATTTTTCATTTTGTCTGGAATAGTCTTGTCCAGCTCCTTTAAGTTCAATGCCTGAAAATTACATTCTAGAGTCCCATATTTATAGCTCTCCTAAACTCCCTTACAGGTACGCTTCTAGCATTTTCCTTCATGATATATATCCTTGTCCTTGACCTTATAGTCAAAATATTTAACTGCATTTTGTTGTGACATCAGAAAGAAAAGGTCACGGCTAGGATGTTCTAAGATCGCTTCTCTAGCAGCATCTGAATCTGCCACAACCAATGCAGGTATTAGATCTACCCTTCTGTATTACTTTAGTTTCATCAACGTGACTATTAGCAGCCAACGTCCAAGTGTTAGAGCTGCACTCAGGTTTACAAGACAAGAACAGGATATGCATAAAGCCTGATGATAAGGAAGATATTGAGCTATGTGATGAGTCTGAGAGCGGTATTGTGGAAGAACACATACAATCCTGTGGAAGATTGATCCAACTCATTGATGCTCAATACAATGATGAGTTGGATTCCCAAACCAAGATAAGTTTCAATGAAAGAGATACATACATGGAGCAGGAAAGAGCAGTGCTTGAAACTTTCAGAGACTGCCTCCACAAGTACATGAAGATTAGATTCATGAAAGATTAAGCTACTAACTAGCACCACTTTTAGTTGCTATTTTGTGAGCTGAATTGTTATTACCCATGAATCATAAACATTAAAACTCACAAACAGTAATAATAAAACACAAGAGCCTTCTCTCACTCCCACATAGCAACCTCCATGAACCCATCCTCCGTTGCACATCCTCTAAACATTCCATTACAGTTAAACCCACAAACCACCTCTCCTTTATTCGACACAGCTATAAGTCCAGCGAACCCTTCGTCAAGCCTATGCTTGATGACGTAATCAACCGCTTCTTGTAGCCCAACTCCTTTATACTCCATAACAGCCGACACGTCGCGGGCCAGCGTCGACCTTATGATGGCTTCACCTTCTCCTGTACACGACACTCCACAAAGCTCCGACGCGTACGTCCCGGCTCCTATCAGCGGCGAGTCTCCTATCCTTCCCATCATCTTGTTCATTAAACCTCCCGTTGATGTCCCGGCGGCGCACCGTCCTTCTCTGTCCACCACCACGCATCCTACTGTCTCCGGCGCGTAGATGCTGATCGGAAGTCCGTTCATCTGGAGTGGACTGTCGGTTACGGCGGCGCCGGCGCATCCTATTAGTGGGACCCGGTAATCAAACTAGTAATCAATAAACAAAAAAAAGTTGTAAGAAAACGAACAAATTAACACTGACCACACGATTAAAGTCACGTGCGGTGAATAAATGTACGGTGGAGATTAAATCAAAACCTTACTCTCTCCATTTTGATTTATATGCCGTTATAAAATAAAAATTTTGTTTTAAAATATATTTTGTTTTAAAATTAATAATTTATATGTTATTTTATTTTTTATTAGTTGAAATATAGTTAAATTTATAAATATTGATGTTTTAGTTTTAAAATATGTATATATTTTTTTCAATTTATGTGTAAAAATTTATATACCAAGATAGAGTTGGCTTCTTTGGCCAGCTTGAGCATCCCCACGTTATCTTCCGTGACGAAGTAATCGTTGTCTACAGTTTCAACTCCCTAATAAACCAAAATCGATTTGGGTTAATATTAAACCGAGCGGTTAAGAATAAAAAGGTGAAGGGGTAAAAGAGTAACTATACCTGTTTGCGGGCGAAATCCTCAGCGCCGGAGAAAGCAAGGTAAGAGTGGGGAGATTTGTCCATGACGAGACGAGCGAGAGAGATGGGGTTCTTAACGGTGGTGATCCCCGAAACGGCGCCGCATCGTCTCTTCGTACCGTCCATAATGCTAGCTTCCATCTCCACCGTTCCATTCTCCGTCAAAGCAGATCCACGACCTGAGTTAAACAGAGGATCTGTCTCCAATTCTCTCACCTATTATAACAAAAAATAAAATGTAAATCAATGAAGCAAAAACGTAAAAATGAATAGTGAGGAAAAAAAAGAGATACGCACGACGAGTTCAACGACGTCAATGGCTGAGACGTTGGAACGTAAAGCAGCTATGCCGAGGTTGAGACAGCGAGTTAAAAGCTGTTTGGCCTGTTCTTGTCTTTCGACGGGAAGGTTAGGGTCGATTCCGGCGCCACCGTGTACTGCGATTGCCCATTTGCCCATTATTGTTGTCACTTTTATTTCTCTTTGTTGCCACAATGTGTGTCACGCAGTTTGATTGGTTAAACCGTGTTTGGTGGGAGAAGGAGAGTCGCATTGGATCCTTTATATAGGCCTTTACGAGCCCTAAGGGAGTGGGGTCAGCATCTGCTCATTGCATTTATCAGTTTACGTTTTTATTGTTAAATAATCTTTTAATTGCTTTGCATCTGCTATTTATTTTCTCTCCTATTTCTTACCTTTTTAAGAAATGAAAAAAATATTTCATAATAGTTTGCTTCCATTTTAGTTATTTATGTGAGATACTTCCTTTTTAAACCAAATAAATAGTTGTCATTAAGTAATTTATAAAAATATTATTGATTGTGTTTTTTTTATAAACTTTATCGGTTTATGGTCAATCTCAAAAAAAAAATACACTCCGAGTTTAAAGTACTTTCTAACTAATGCTAAGAGGTGAACTGATCGTTGTTACCATCCATCATAACTCAATCAACAAAAGTGTTTTCCTATGTCAAAACTCTAAGATTTTATTGATCATTCCTAATTTACTACTGAGTACTAGACTATTGACATCTACGAAAATGAACGTTAATCATAGCTAGGTTTGGAAATTTTGTAACCCAAAAACTAAAACTAAAGTTGTCCTCGGAACTTGAAAGTCTCGGATTCCACATAAGTTGCTTTTATGACATGCATAAATAGAGTGATACCTATTAGTTATTATGCATTTTTGTATAGTCTCGATCGTTTTCAGTTTTTGTCTTATTATTCTAAAATCTGTTTTTAATCAGTTTTTAATAATAAAATCTGTTTGAGGCAAATATCTAACTCTCACAATTTGAAATAAATAAATTAAAACTCCAACTTGGCACGCAATATTCCCGATTTGTTTGAACGAACACACTCAACACAGCGTCCTTTCTTCCTCGTGTTTTCGTATACTTACTCCGTTTCACTTTATTTGTCATTCTAGGTTTTTACGCACCGATTAAGAAAAAATTTTAATTTTATATATTTTCAAGATAAAAACACAATTACATATACACCTAACCACTTTTCAACCAATAGAAAAAATAGAATATTATATAAAACTAATTAATTTTGTTTCGAAACTCTAAAACAACACTTATTTTGAAACGAATTTTTTACTCTAGAATGACAATTAATTTGAAACAGAGGGAGTATTATTTATCGTCAAAACTATATGCTAATCAAGGTCAAACACTCATAGCTCAAGATTATGTGTTAAGTCTATCTTGTCGATTTTTCAGGTCCAACTCGACAGGTTTATCAGAAACTTCTGTTTTTATAACCAATTAAACGTAATCGTATGCATCATAATCTTTCCCATCAGATGTATCAGATCTTTTTTTTATATTGTCCATCTGTCCATCATATACATGCAGCGAAACATTTCATTTTCTACGTCATGCACCAAAACGTTTTTCTGTCCTTGTATATATGTATATATATATGCTATACAAGTCTCCCTTGAAAACATAATCTTTATAATAATATTCTAGTGTATGATCGCACTATATTTGGTAACCCTTGTTGTTTACTACAAATGCATGATACAGGAAAAAAACAATTTATTGTCGTAAAAAATTATTTAACAACACTCTGTACTTCATAAAATTAATTGCCTTTTACAGTTGTTCATATGTATAGCAATAAAATATTTGTTTACAGTTGTTCGCATAATATTTTATTTTTCCTAGAAAAAATTCTTTTACAAAAAAAATAAATATATATTTTGATTAGTATACATCTATCGTGAATAGCACATGGACATATTTGTTTAGGTCCACAACTTGAGGACTGCACGATCATAACAAACCTATTATATTTTGCAATCTTTCAATTTAGAAATATCAGATGAAAGTTTTACTAGGAATCTTATATGTCAATTTTACAGGAATTTATAAATAGTTTTAAAATGTATTCATTACAAAATAAATTTGTTTAAATTACTAAATATCATTTGGCTAGAGGTATATGTGGAGTGTAGTTGAAACACGCACTTGCTAGCAATTAGCATGATCATATGCGTAAGGAATGGTTATTAACCAAAGGAATTTGTCTTCTCTTTCTTTCCACACTGGATTCTCCGTGATTTTTCTGTATGGAAAATGACAGAGACTAGTGACTTGTATTGTGGATTCCAATAGATTCCGTCACGTGACAAACTCCAATTAGAAAACGTCTCTTCTCTTCCCTCTTTGTATGGATCTCTCCCATGTCTGAGGGGTCAATTGGATTCCCCGTGGAATCTTGTCTTCCATTCATGTTTTGAAGACCCCACACCTCTCATCGTCTTCTAGAGACGTAACTGCAAAATGAATTATAAGAAAAAATTTAATTCCAATTATTATTTATCAGCAAAATTTTAGAAAAAAAAAAACTGAAAGCATTTACGAGAGACGGCATAAAAATTGTTAAGTTAATTGCATCAATAGCTTATTATTGTTAAGCAAAAAAATAAAAGAAAACAAAAACTTAAAGTTGGCATATTTGTTTTCTTCTAGTTTTTTCTTCCGCATCCGTGCTAATGAACTCGGAGATTTGAACCGAGAGTCTTCAAAACATAGACGTTTCGAATTATTGGGCCAATCTCAAATCAAATAAGGTTAGACCATCTTCATCCATAAGAAACAGTGCATAAGACGGTTCTTAATTAAAGATTTTTAAAGATGGATTTTTCAGAAAAGTGATGGGACCCATCATTTTTTGGGTTAAAAACCCCTTAAAAATTCTTTGATGGACATGCTCTTAGTTTGTGTTCTACGTCACTGAAATAAACGAGATCATAAATATAGAGTTGTTTTTAGATGGCATATCATGGAGTTCTGTTTCAGATGAACGATATATGTTTCCTACGAAAACTTTTTTCCAACTAGTACATTGATAGAAATAGATTGTGACACAAAGTATCACCATAAAATATAGGAAACAAATTTTAATTTGCCATCTACTAGACCACTGGTAGAAGCCAAGTTTGACACACGGTTATATAAGTGTATTTAATTTGATTTAGAAATACTTTCTATGAAATAAGTAAAATAACAGTAATTCGGGCGGCGGTTCAGAGAACTTGAGACCGGCTGGTTTTCTCAAAACCTAACATTTTTCCAAGCAAAAGTCTCAAAATAAAATCTTTTCCAAACTTTTTAAAAGTCGCTTCAAATATGTGACAAGCAAAAGGAAACACAAACAAGAAGTAATTTTAGAACCATAGGAGATGATAGTCTTATTTGACTAGATTCCACGTGATATTTCCTAATTGGCGCAAGCAAATCTTCACTAGGTCTGGTTCCGTGGCGGCCAAGTATTGAGACAAAAGTGTTTACTTTGATTTAGAAGATCTGGGAAACACAACTGGTCAATGGGATCTTTACAGCTCTGATGCCCCTTCTCCTTACAACCCTTTTCAGGTTTATTCATCTCAAAAAATTCACATAGATTCTTATACTTCAAACAATACTATTGTTAAAGCTTCTCTTATTCTTTGCTTACTTGTAGAGCAAGTTCTTTGAGACATTCTCTGCACCATTCACAAAGAGAGGATTGCTACTCAAGTTCTTGATTCTTGGAGGAGGATCTTTGCTTACTTATGTCAGCGCTTCATCCACGGGCGATGTTCTTCCCATCAAGAGAGGTCCTCAGGAGAAGCCTAAGCTAGCTTCTCGCGGCAAGCTCTGATTTAGATTCATGCAGTGTTTGTTACCTTCTTTTCTCAATACTGCAAACTCTTTAAATGATTGTATGTATATTATGCTTCTATGTTACATCTGAAACGTTTTTTCTTTCCCTAGTGTTACATTTTTTCATAAGAGTATCTCCCTGCCGTTGGACTCTTTGTTGTTCCAAGAGATTCAAGATAAGAACTAGTTTTCTTGTTGATCATGCTTGACACTCTTGTCAACAGTTTCTTGCTTGAATCTTTGAATGGTGTTTCTTTCTTCGGTTGCTCATGGTCTTCCATGTTCCATTGCATTACCTGTGACAGTGACATGGCAGCTTTGTTCTTTCTTGGTCTCTCCTCTAAAAGACAATAGTCTTTTTCTTCTTCCTTCTTAGGACTCTCTGTTTCCTTCACTTCAGGTTCCTGTGTTAGCTGATCAGCTTCAAGAACATCTTCTATTCTTGACAGTACCGTGTGCGCCAAGCTTTCAAGAACTCTTGAATAACTCTCCACTATAGCTAACCCTATATCCTGCAATACAAGATTTTTTTAAGACAGAACACAAACAAGTAAATGATGTTTAACATAGTTTTATGATTGTTTACTTTGTTGAATTGTATCTTGCTGATGTCAAGTGTGGATTGAGAGATCCCTGGGAAAACTTGTTTGAGAAGAAACAAGATGGTTCCTGCTCTTTCTTCTAGTAGTTGTCTCTTCTCCATACTCAGATTGGTACTAAATGGAGATGATGACTTGTTGTCTTTCTGCACTATCTTTCTCTTCCATATCACAACCGAAGCTTCGATTTTGTTCTTTAGTTCTAGAATCTTGTGCTCAGATGATAAATCCATCTCAAGAAGGAACTGCTCTGCATCAAACATGTCTAATGTTAACATTCTGTAGATTGTGTCTCCAAGACTAGCTCTCCCTTTCTGTCAAGACAAAACAGTAAGAAAACATTGATGATGATGTGATAGTAGCTTTCAGGGTAAAGTGTTTAGGGTTAGGGTTTATACCTTAGGAAGCGAGTCTATGTAGCTCTCAGGGATCTCCATTTGAGACAAGACTTGAGCGTTTATGGCCATTGCAGATTTAAGAACTTGGCTCACACACTCTTTCTGACTCAGTAGAAACGTTTTGGTCGTTTCAGATAAACCTGTTGGTGGAACTTTCACTGTTGGAAGCCACCATCTATCATCGTTCCTGGTCGAGTTACTAGTTAAAGATTCAGGAGAATCGGTTGTGAGGTAATAAAACTCATCCTGATCCTTGAAACTATCAAGACAATCCTGCAGAGTTTGTGAACCTTAAAGACTTGTTGATGCAAATGCATGAAAGCAAAAAGGAATGGGTTTTACTTACAGTAAGCATCACATCGAGTTTCTTAAGAGCAGGGATGTTGGAGACAAGATCAGTTCTCTGTCTTGTAGTCATTACTTCCATGGAAGAACCATCTTTGTTTGTTTGTTGTGTTGGAGAGAACTCAACTATATGATCAGTAACAGAGAGAAGCCATCCCATTTCTCTTCTCCACCGTTGTTTTCTATCGTCAGAGATTGGCTCTAAACGCCGTTGCTCTCCAAACGCAGAAGCTGAAAGATTTGTGATTGCGTTTGATAGTGCTAATGCTGATGACACACCTTTGCCTCCTCCAGACATGTCTTCTCCTAGAAGCAGTTTCGCAAACCTATCTTTCATCTGTTCCTTTTCTGTAACATATGTGTATAACGAATCACATTAGTTTTCTATCATCACAACCCTAACTTGATCCTCAAGCAACATCTAGATAACTCTCTCATTATAATCCTAGCTTTCGACACACGAAACCTCAACATATAATGCAATAACTTCGATAAAAATCTGAGCCTGAAACCAAATAATAAGCCTCAAGATGCCTCATTAATCTAAGACAAAAAATTATCTAATGAAATCTATCATCACAACCCTAACGTACAGCGCAAGAAAACCTCAAGATAACGCTCACATTATAGTTATAAACATGAATACAAATATTATCTTCCTTGCCTGCTTCTTCCTCTAACTCTTTGTTGGTTGCTTCAGATGTCTGAGGCGTCTTGTCCTTAACCAGAGGCGATAACATTGGTAGAACGCTCAAGGTTGCAGTTTTCTTGAAAACAGTTTCATCATCAATGTCTGGATCTTCAAGTCTCAAGGCATAATCAGAGTTCCATTTCTTGACTTGCCGTGAAGATGAGTTCTGATCCTTCATGTTCTCGATATGGAACATCCTGAACTTATTGCTTTCTTCTTTTTGCTCACCAGCTCTCACCCTTTCCATGATTTTCTTAAATCTAAGGAGAGGTTCTCTGTTTTTCGATCTCTCTGTTTTTTCTTCTTGAATCAAAGAGGAGTTTTTAGGCGGGAGAGACATCAAGAAAGACAAGAATAAAAACAGAAAGAGATGTTGTAGATATGTAAGAGAACAAACTTTTAAAACTAATTAATGAAACCGTGTGGTAATAATAATATACTCAAGTACTTGGCAACTCCAGAATAGCATTTTTGAGTTTTGACTTCTGTTTGATGATTTATTTTTCCTCTGTTTTACCTCATTAAATTACCAACTAACTAACCGATTTGTTTTCCGAAAATTCCATCCATAGATGTGTCATTACAGTTCTATAAACAAATTTAGGGTTGAAGTTTATATTTTAAGATGCTGTGTTTTACATTTAGAAAGACAGAAACAGTTTTTGCTTTACTATTTATAAGCTGTAAACACAAACCTAAATATTTATGCACTTGTCGTATATAGTTTTCACGAAGATTAGTTGTTTATAGTTTAGCTTAGCATGTTTTTTTTGTATTAAAAAAATATTAAATTAAATTCAGTCTTTATACTTTTATGTTAAATTATTTTAATATATCTCTTTAGTTATCCCAAAAAGCCATATCATACATATACATGATCTCATAATTTATTGGAGCACAATTGGATCCATGCATACAACTGTTCTTCTCTGTTTTTTTTCCAAATATTCTACCACAACTAAAGAAGTATACTATTAATCTCTCCAGCAACACTAGAGTCTTGACTGTTTCTATTAGAATTTTTAAGTGATTTTGATTGCTTTAAGTATCTTAGTATTTCCACATGTGAGATCGAAGAAAGTTAAGCCTCAAGTCGATTTAATTGGTGGTTCTAGGTTTAGAATTGGAAAAGATTCAATACAATGCCAACTTTACTTCTTGTGTTCATGTCAACGCCAATCATATACAAAGAGGATCTAAACATAATGATCTAATATCCTTGTCTATTTCCGTTTGAGATTTAAAGTCTTCTATTGAGATGATATCTAGATTCTTGATCGCAAATTTATTCTGTGACTGTTCTGCACAAAACCTGTGCACTACACCCAAGTGATATCCTACTCTCCATAAGCATAAAGCATGTAAGAATCATGTGGATTATAATTTTATGATGTGTCAAGCTTACATTGAACACATTCAACTTTATATAATAAATGATGTAGTTGCTATAGTATGATATCTTATAAGTTTGAGACTAATCCTTCATACGATGAATAACTTCAGATATTTTAATGGGTTTTTGAGGTCTGAAAGTACTCCAATGAATCCTATACAAAATCTTATATTCAAAATTCTTTAATATAAATATACATATTTATTTTAACTTTTAATGTTATTTATACATGAACACTAATCTATCTATATATATATATCTTTTTCATTACATTAAAAATAATTTTTATTTAGCAAAAAAGAATAGTAAATTTAAACATCAGAACACTAATCTATATATTTATACATGAACACTAATCTATATATATACATATATATATATATATATATCTTTTGCTGCTTTTCTTTGTTTCTACCTCTTATAGTGGAAATATATGTGTCTGGACCTGTAGTTTGTCTACCTGTTCTGTATTTTGATGTTTATCTGTTAGTATAGTTGCGCTATTCATGAAAGTCTTAATGGATCATCATATTGTTTTCTGTTTAATTTTTTTTCTCAGAGGAGGTGCAGATGCAATGCATGGTCCCTGATTTATCCTTGTATTCCTAAGAAAACGCAAAGTCTATATAGTCAAGGCTCATGTTCAATTCCATCTAAGCCATGTAACTCATATGTTTGTATAGAGATGTTGATTTTAAAATGTGCATCAGGTCACTTTTCACAAATGAGGACAACATTGATTCGTGATAGAACAAAAGACAAAGCTGATGTTGGCTTGAAAATTTGGATGCCTCAACAGTGTGTTATCAAGCGTGTAGAGGTCCCCCAAGTGGCATTTACTTTCCATAACTAAGAAAGTTAATTATTTACTCTGCTCTAGCAAACCCTAGTTATTATTTTGAGTAATTCAACGAAACTACAATGCATACAAATGGCCTAGTTGAAGTTAATTCATCTCGATTCTTTCTGGCGGATTGATATAAGTCAATGGGATAATAGTGATGCTCTCTTGCAAGTTCTTAAGAACTTTTCAAAATTTTGAAAATTGCAATTCCCTGTCATGTCATGTTAATAATAACATCATCATTATATAAGAGCATCAACCTTATTATAGAGCATCATCATTATTTAAGAAAATAAGAACATATTATTATCTAAGAACATCATCCTTATTATAGAGCATCAATCATATCTAATAGCATCACCCATTTAAGAGCAAAATCAAAAATAAAAACATTCCAATATACCCCAAGCTCTTAACGGTTGGATATCCCTCCACATCATAACTCGATTCTTCAACTACTCTTCAGAACATTTATAGTTGCCCACAACTGCAACGATGAAACTAGTAGGATCAAAACAACTGACCACAGATTCAACTAGTCCACCCAAGTCCACACCATCAGGCTCAAAGTGACACAACTCGAAACTTGCGAAACTGAAACATTCCTCTGGAGTTACATGTATGGTATGTACAGATTCACCAACAATGCCGTTTATAGAAAACCCACACGGAGAAAACTCCATCTCACAGATGTCTGAGCGGGGGAAAAACTTGTCAATATTTTAAATCAAAATAAAATATTTTTATCTGTATAAAATTTGTTAATTTTTTATTATTGTACATTTTAAAGTTTTATTATACCGCAAAAGATAAATCTCATTATTTTCTAAATAATATTTTTTTAACTTTCAGTTTGCATTATATTTTTCATCTTTGACTTTTGAGTTAATACCTTTGATCTTCCTTACTCAAATTATTTTAACGTTTTAAAAATGCATAAAACTAGTTAGTTCACATTGTAGTAACATATATATATATATATATATATATCGATAAACAAATAAAAATTAAATTATAATAATATAAATGAACCAAAAATACAACAATCATATTTATTATTTTCCCTCGTGTTTTTATTTATGTTTTCCTTATTTTTCCTATTAATAATAAGCATACTAATTATATTATAACTAAAACTATATAAATTATATTAATAGAGTATTAACTCTAAGAAAAGTTTGTGTTTGATTAAATTAAATTTTAAATGACTTACTATATAATAGTTCAAAATGAATTACCATATAATAAATTACTTACCATATAATAATTTTAATTTATCCGTTTATATTAATAGATGAATTAAATATTTTTTTTTCTTGATTAATATAAATTTAAATGATTTACCTTATGTTTTAAAATATAAAAATATTTTAATCATTTTTAAAGTGATAAAATCATCTATGATATCACATTATCATTGAAAAATTATTGATCTTTTTTAAATTATATATTTGACTGTTTTGTATTCATTTCACATTTTTCTAATATATATATATCGAATGAGGGGTTTTAATTAATATTATTAGGTTTAGATTAATTATTTTTCTGAAATCTATGATTTATGTATTCACTACTAATATAAATATATTAAAAAACTTTTTATAATTGGGTATGTAGTATGTATTTATATGTATATTACTAACTTCTATGATGTAATCTATAATATTTAATTTATTTTTATAAATAAATTATGTTAATTCATTTATTTAAAAAAAAAATTATTTGTTAGGAAACATAGAATAAATTAAGTAATTATAGGATTAATTTCTTTTTATAAACGACATGTCAGTAGAAATCACTTAAGTGACTTCTCAATTAATATATAAAAAAATTTAATCAATGTAAAAGTGGGAAAAAAACTCAGCATATTCCATATATAATATATTCTTCAGTGTTATGTTAATTAACTAAAATTAAAAAATTTCCTTACCATTTTTATAGCTAAGAAATTAATGAGGCAATTGCTC